>CAEFZX010010929.1:0-20938 GCA_903066825.1 Alfaro cultratus
CCACCAACTTAATGTTTTTGGTTTTTATGCGCTTTTTGTGTCCTGTGAACTGGGCCAGAACCCCAGCAAATTTTTTATCTGACTTTTGTGAAAAAAAAAAAAAAAAAAAAAAAAAAAAAATTCAAAACATTTGACCAAAATCATACTGTTCTAAGGCAATGCTACAAAATACTGAGAAAATGTGTGTAAGCTTTGTATTGTGAAGACATTAATAAAGAAATCTCTGACATATTCTAAATACTGCTCTATTTTCTTCTCACCCCTGTAGCCCTTACTCACTAAGTGTTTTTTATTATATACTGCAGTTTCCTGTTTGTGACTGTGACTACAATTTGAGCAAAAGTAAAATTTTCTGTTTGTGCACACAAACTTAATGAATAAAGTCGGTTATATTTCTTTCTCTCATTAGTGTTATATTTTGCAAACAGAAATGTTATTGATAATTTTAATTGATCTTAGACAAGAGAAATTTGACCTTTTCTAGCTTCAGTCAGTGAAAAAGAAAAAAAAGGTGTACTTAAACTTCTCATTTCAGCTGTATTTTTAGTGAATAATAATAATAATAATAAACATTTACACAGCTTTGACTCCAACACAATGGCTAGTGAAAAACAACAGCCAGACCCCAGCTGTTACTTTCATTTCATAGATTGGCTCCATAAACTCTAAACTTGATTGTAAGAACATCCATTTAGAAGCTAATCAGCTAATTCAGAAGCTAATCTCATAAAACGTTGCTTTCATGCTCATTTTAAACATCAGATGTTTAACAGTGTGTTCAATGGTAGACAATTGAACTTTCTATTCTTCCACTGGAAAAAAAAACAAAAAAAACATTGAGCAAATATCAACATTAAATTATGTTCATAGTTGTGAATAGGTAATTTTAAAGGGAAATAGCTCCTTTCTGATATAAAATAAAGAGAAAGTTTAATCTTCTAGTGAACTAAATGAGATCAAGAAAAAAACCCTGTACTTTAAATTTCTGATGTACATTGAAGCAAAGCAAAATCTGCTATCCAAACTGAAGAAGTTATTAGTCTATTACTGTATGCAGAAAAAGTGATTTACATTATTGTAGTGACAAATCAACAAATTTGAGGGAATTCAAAATAGGTGCCAACACTTCTTCTAGAATTTTCTGTTCCGGACTTTTCAAAGCTGTCAAACCCTAAAAAAATTGCATTTTTGTATATGTTTGATAGTTTGCTTTTAATTTGTAATCTGTCAATCAGACAGAAATAATATATACACAAAACAAAAAATAAATGAGAATTTTTCAGGTAGTTATAAAATGTATTAGGTATATTTCATTCCCATAGTGAAAACGGTCAGATGAGCACCGAGCACCAATAATGTGTGTGGAAAACAAGGAATCAGTTGTCGAGATTTTTAGGCACAATAGTGGATAAAAATCAATGAAATGCATTTCTGCTATGCTGAATCAATAGATCTAAGTAAGATAATGCCTCACCGTACGTAGCAGGATTGTACTGAAGATCTGCAAGTAAACGACACATCACCCTTCTGCAGCTGCTTTCCTTACATGAACACAAATGTTTTTCCAGTTAATTATCGTATCTGGTGCGGCATCAAAACCAGCTGGGGAGCCTGCGAGCCTTCAGCCTTCTCCTTTTTCCTTCCTGTTCACAAAAAGCAGGCCTGCTCCTGGCGGGAGCCACCAGGGTAATACCATGACAGAGAGACTGTAAATTGTTCAGCTTGTTATCCTGCGGCAAGTGAAATCCTGCCACGCAGTCGGGAGCTCAGGCTGGTGACTGGGAGCTCCTTAGGCTGCCAGAAACATTGTTAGGAGACTTCAAGTCCACATACGTATACACAAACACACAAACACACTCTCACCTTCGCACGCAAGCACACACACACACACACACACACATATATACACATACATATATATACTCTCCTCTGGGCCCTGCTGCAGATGGGACCTGTTATGACTGTGCTTGGGCTTGGAGAGAAAATTACGTCTATCTTTGTCCGTCACAAGGCTGTGAATATATAACTGTATCTATAGGGATTCAAAGTTTTGTTTTTAATAGAATTATAGACAAAAACACTATTTCCATTAAGTATACTGCCATGAAAATGCATATTTCCACTTTTAGATTGTGCTATGTTTCGTCTAGGGATGCACCGATCCACTTTTTTCACTTCTGATATGGATTTCTGAGGTTTAGCATCGGCCGACACTGATCCAATGCAGAAAAACGGATTAATAGAGTTAAAAATTTCTTCTTAAAATACTGGGACTTGTACTGAAGTACAAATTAATTTGATAACTCAGCACCAGTACAGCACTTCAATACACCAATAGCTTCACAAGCTTCATCAAACATGTAAAAACAACTTTAATTTGTTAAGTCTGTGCAATTATTAGTGGAACAGCCAATAATAAAGAAATTGACAAAAACAATAAGTTGACTAGAATGGTCAAACATGAAAATAAACTGCAACAAACCTTCTTTCAAATGATTCAGAAAATGCAATTAGGAATTCTAAATATAAGATGTAGATATTAATATCAGATTGGTGCATTTCTACTCCAAACACATCTTGTTCACGTTTCATTTTTTTGCCCCATTTTAAAAGGTTTTCCAAAATTCGCCTGACTATTGGACGGAAACATACCTACTGACTTGAGTATTTTTAATTTAACAATAATACAAAATAGGAGGCAAAAGTGGCGCATGTGTGAAAATTCAAATGTGAAAATCACTTCAGTTCAAACAGCGCACAAAGGTCAACATCTTAATGATTTCTAAGAATGTCAGGAAAATCTTCAGTGGGTTGACAAGACAGAAGTAGAACTTTTGGGAGGCGAAAAAACATGAAATCAGCAGTCAAACATGGTGGTGGTGTAATGGTGAAATACTTTGCGCCTTCAGGATCTGTACAACTTGAGATAATTGATAATTCCCTTTACAGAAAAAAACATGGGAAAGGAAATCTGTCCATTAATTAGTGACCTCAAGCTTAGGCACAGTTGGGTTGTGCAGTCGGACAACAATCTGGATCACTCCAGAAAGTGAACGGCTCAGAAAACACAGAAGGAACTATCTAGTGTCGTAGTTACCTTTTTCACACAAATCAAAGTTAGCTTAGGTAGGTTTGTTCTTTTAATAAATATAATTATTATTCAAAAACAGCTTTTTAAAATTGATTTTGGGGTATTTTTTTAATCAAATATAAATAGAAAATCAGAAGAAACCTGTTAGGGAGCAAATACTTTTTTAACGTCCCTGTACGGCACTACTAGCATGTTTTACAATATTAATAAATGGCACCGCTTATAGGTTTAGAAATGTCTTGTGTTCATGGGTAAACAAAGGTAATGTGATCACTCCATCTTGACTCATCAAAACTGCATGAAGCCTCCGAAGCGCACATGCTCAATGTCAGCCCGCAGTAACAGTAGCTTTCCAAGCAAATCCAGGATAAAGGACACAAATAAGAGAAGAAGTAAGTGAATCAGCCGTCTCTGGAGGCAAAAGCTTCTATGTCTGGGTCCTATTAGTCGCTTCGTCTCCCGCCAGACAACAGACATGAAAATCTCTTTAAGTCCACCCAGCCTCCAGCATCTACATGACAGACTCTCTTTTTATTTTCCCTCCTGTGCGCTCACCCAACCTAGCAACCGAGGAAGCCCCCGCCGTTATTCACGGGGCCACTTTTTAAAAGGAAAATAGCCGCCGACTCCCGAACCGAGTTCTCCCTCCTCACCCCAACGCCGACACTTCTGAGATAAAAGAAAAAAAGTTTGCTGGTCGGGGAGGCGAAAGGCTTGTGTGTGTGTTTGTTATTGACCAGAAAAAAAAAAGAGAGATGGCAGAAAAGATGGATGAAGCCTGGGTGACATACAACCTGACACCTCTACAAAAGCAAACATCGACCACCCAACTCAACAAAAGCCAGAGCGACAGAATGATGTTGCCGTTTTCCTCCTGGAGCCATTTTTTTTTTCGTTTTTAAAACCAGCTGCTGCTAATTCAGGTGGATTTTTTTTTTTTTTTAACATCGTAAATGTGTCAACGAGCATTCTTCTCTTTGACGTCCTATAGACTGGCGTGCGTTAATGTCCAGCACATTGTGTGGTGATAGAATACAGTAAGAGACAAAAGCCTCTGACCTTGTGCGGCTTGGAGAGTGTGATAGCTGTATGGTTATGAGACAGATCGATATTCTGCTTTTAGCCAAGCACAGCCCTGTGTTAAAAGCAACCGCATCCCACTGCGGTAGTTTATTTCGCAATGACATGCCAAACACGGTAAGCACAATGCAACTCAAGTCGGATCATTTAAATGTGATCCAAGTTAGGATATTTTGATCACAATGAGATGCAATGAGAAGGAGCCGAGCCGTGACTACATCACTGACTTAGATTATTATTTTTTTATTCAAAGTTTAGCTTCTTAGTAGCAAAAAAGCTGAACTTTTTGAACCTCTTTCTTTCTCAGATGTGTGAGATTTCACTTTTTATTGAGAGAAAAATTCGGTGACTCTGACTTGCTCCTAAAACAAGGATTTCTGATTTGACTAGGACTTCGGCTCTGGGAGTCCAATGAACAATCTTTATCTCGCATAATCAGGGGTGAAAGTGAGCTGCTAAGTGTTGATTATCTGACTAGATAATTAATGTTTCCCTATATAAGTCACTGTAGGGTATACTAATGACTGGTTGTCACGGTAACAATATGCAAGTATGGGTTTTCGGTGATGTTTCTCGACGAATCCTCCCTGTTCTCAAAAAATTAAACCACTTCCTGTTTTATTCATTCAGAATAACCTACAGGATTAACTGGTTTTAAGTTAATCTATAATTTTTCTTTGAAGATAAATAAACATGAATGTTTTAAGTGGTTTCAATGATATATTGTATTCATTTTCACACATAATTTAGAGAAGTTCTTTAAAAAGCCAGAATAAAAAAAAAATCTGAAGTGTTTATTGGCAAATCTGGGCTAAAGAAAAAAAAGTGTTCAGCAGCAGTTCAGTGTTTTAGCTTGACTAAGTGTCAAAAATCCAATTTTAGAATGTTTTTAAAAGACTTGAGAACTTGTGAGCATCTATTTTGTAAACTGTTGAAAACAAATGACTAAAAGTCCAAATAGCTTCACCCAAAAGGACACATATGTAGTTCCTGTATGTCACCAACTGACTTCTACTGTTTTTTTTGTTTTTTTTAAGTGTTGAAACTATATTTAAAATATCAACGTTACGTGATCATTGTTATTCACTCGAGGTTAAATGGCAGGAATGAATAAAGCTCCCTCCCCTAAACTGATCTGCAATAAAACATTTCGTCCTTTGAGAGACATAACTATACCGAAATGAAGATTCAGCGCATGCCTTTAGGCTGTTCAGAAACTCTTTAAGACTGAAGTTAATGCACAGAGGGAAAGAAATAAAACAAAAAATAACCTCATATAAAATCAGACGGGGGAAGAAAAACAACCGTGAATTTAGGAAATCCAAATCTGCTGGACGTGGGGTTATGTGCTTCTTAGCAGAAATAGCTATGCCCTTTTAGTGTTTCACATTTTGTCACATTACAACCATAAACTTCAGTACATTTAACTGGGGTTTTATGTGACAGATTAGAGGACAAAATATTACTTCTGGATACGGTTAAAGACTTAGGGATGATTAAATCTGTTTATAACCTACAAGCAAGACGTATAGCAACATATGCTAACAACATGTGGCTTGTGTATTTCAGAAAGGAGTGGCATGAATGAGGCCATAGAAAGTTATGTATGCGGTTTTCTAGAAGAAACCGGACTTAAAGATGTTTACTTAGGGAAAGTTAAAACAAATGAATGGCATATTTAAATGTAGGTTTTTATAAGCAAAAGAATTTCAAAACCATCTTGTTTCTTCTACTTCACAACAATGCAGTAAATTCATAAGGAAATAGAGCAGTGTCTGTGACTTTAATGTGAAAAAGTTAACGCCATTTCTTTTAAAAGGCAAGATGTACAGACCATAACACAAAATCAGCGTTAGAAGTCAGGTTTTGGTGCAACTGCTGTCTGAAGGATAGAAGGTTTCTGGTTCAAATTTTGGCCGGGACTTTGACTGTACCAACCTATCAACATTCAAATCACATCTAAAAACACAGAACGACTTTTCTGTCCTCCATTTATGACTGTTTGGTGTATTTGATAATTCCCTTTACAGAAAAAAACATGGGAAAGGAAATCTGTCCATTAATTAGTGACCTCAAGCTTAGGCACAGTTGGGTTGTGCAGTCGGACAACAATCTGGATCACTCCAGAAAGTGAGTGTTTGTAATTTTACTTGATTCTTGTAAGGTGTTTAGGAAAGCAATACAAGTTAAATGTATTATTATTAGAATGCCTCAGGTAACTATTGTTTTAGCAGTGCAGTACCAGGTATGATACATGCTATGACATTAACAGCATGTATTATTGGGAAATTTTGAATCTCAATAAAACCAAATATTTTTTAGGTGAAAGTCAGGAGGCAGGTGACTTTAAAATCTTTTTTTTTCCTTTTCCTTTTTTATCTGCACTCCGGCTGGCAGGCAAAAAGTGCTTCAGCGTTGACTGGAAGAAACCGTGATTTAGATTTCCAATTTTAAATCCTTTTTAACAGCCTCATAACTTTGACAGAACTGACTATTTTATTGTATAGTTTGGCTGCCAGATGTCTTATGTTTTCTTTCTAACGTATAAAAGCCAGTTTTCATTTCCATTCTTTGCTCTGAAATTACATCAATCTGTCATTGTGCAGCTAAAATATTTCTTTTGGAAGATGCCTTTGCAGGTAAAAAGTTCTATAGTTGAAATCATGTTAACTGAATAGAGGTCGAACAAGTTATCTGATATTTGGTGCAGGATTTTTAAAGAAATGCAGAGATTTAAGGAAATAATTTTAACATTTTGGAGCTGACCCAGTTGGATTATTTACTTGAACCTGATTAGGGTGATGGTAAAGAGGCCTTCCATCCTCCTAAAGCTGATCACCAAAGCTAAGATCATTAATAGACCATTTAAAAGATGAATACAAGATATTCAAAAAAAGTTTGACTACTGTAGAGTTTTCTATTAAGTATTAAAAAGGGTAAAAATGGTTGTTGATATGCCATTTTCAATTAAATATAAACTTTTCTTAATTTAAGCTCCTTCTGCAACATTTATTTGGTCTAATTTCCTTTCAGATACAAACCTCTTTGTTGAATAAATCAAAATCCACCAGAAGTGTGAATAATCCTGGACTTAATTGTAAATCCTCAGAACAAATTATACTAAAGATAATTTAATTTAAAAAAAATGCAGCAACTTACTTTTGTCCTTGATTACTGTAGCTGTTGTCGTAAGACTCGTACCCTTGGTCATCGTAAGCGGTTCCGTAGCCGTCGTCGTAATCCTGAGGTTACAGAAACAATATTGACCTAGTTAGAAGAAGTGCAAAGAAGAAGAAGAAAACAGCAACCTGGATTTGAAAAGAAGCTCAAATCTCCATCTGAGTGAAAAGAAGTGACAGCGGTGGTACATGAACAGCTGTCACTTAGCATCTAATTCTACTTTTAATGTAATGCTGTCATATCTTAGGATTCTGCCTTCAGTTATAATGGGTTTAAAATTATGGCTAATAAATCACTTACTTGCATTTTTAATACATGTATAGATAGTGATCTACCTGCCCACGAACTGCAGTGACTTGCAAAATATTAATAATAATTCTTGGTTTTCAGTTGTTTTTTTCCCCCCACAAATCCGTTATTCAAAATCTGAAAATTGTGCAGAACACAAAAATTCACCACCCTTCATTACTAAACAGAGTCTGTCTGTGTGTGACTTATAAGCGCAGCTGTTCTGTGAAGGTGTTGGAGGCTTTTTGGAGAACACTTGTGAACAAAACACATCATGAAGCAACGCAGCAGACAGGTCAGGGATAAAGTTGTGGAGAACCTGAAGGCAAGGGTTATGTGTGTGAAACAATGTGACACACGCAGAAGAAGGCGCTCTGCTCCAAAATTCTATTTTTGCTCTGAATATTTGGTGTGTGGTGGAAATGTAACTGTATGCCACCACCATGGTGAAACACGGTGGTGGTAACATCATGCTGTAGGGATGCTTTTTCTTTTTCTTCATCAGGGGTATTACAGCTACTCAGATAGTTGATAGGAAGATTGTTGGAGATAATTACCTGGAAATCAGGGAAGAATGAGTCTGAATTCTTGCGGAATTACAAATCTAGACATCCGACCTGAGCTACAATACAATGGATAAAGTAATGGATAAATAAAATATCTTTGCTTATTAGCAACTCATATCCAAATTTTTCACAACAGTCTGAATTCCGATCTTTTTACCCCCTAAAAAACTAACACTTCTATATGTGGAACTAAATCGCATCTGATCACTTTCAAAGCGTCTGAAGTCTGAACAGTCATGTAAAATTTCATTCAACTTTTATATTGTTGACGTGAGACATACGTCATGATTCTGCACCAGAAAAAGCCAGATAGGAAGTGAGCGCTGACTAAAATAAAATTATAACTACAACTTTATGAATGCAGTCAGTTTCACTGACGTGTATCACATCACAATCCCACCACTCCTGGCTCTGATTTTAGCAAAAAGTTGGAATTGAGAACCTGCTGTGTCAACGTGGTCTAATAGAGAATCATTGGGAAGAGTTGTTGATTAAGAAATGAATGAAAGGCTGTTCTACAAAGTATTGACTAGAGTGATTCGAGAACCTTGATTATTAAAATTCCTCAAGGAAAATTTATCTGCCTTGAAGCTTCGTTAAATTATGTTTTATTATGTAGCGCACCGTGTTCTGCCCGGATCATTATTTGTGGAGGGCAGCGCTTTTACTTCCGCCTATGAGTTGTTGTGAAGTGCTAGCCGCATTCACAACAATGAATTTTGCATGTTGCTGTGTTTTGCCAGGGTTTGGGGGACAAATAAGGATTGTTGAACTTTGAAGTGTGATGGTTGGTTGGCGCGATTCCTCGGATAATCGTAAAAATATTCTATAGAGTACTCAATTACTAAAATATTCTTTAACAACAGCCCTGGTATTGACTCATGGAAACTGAATTTCTATGGTATATTTACTCATATCACATAAAACCCCCAAATAAATACAGTATAGCTGTCTGGTCTACGTTACACCAAAACCTCAAAAGAGAAGCCTTAAAGATCTGCTTGTGTTTTTTACAGTCACCCTCATCCCTTTGCACTCCAACAAGAAGAGCATCAAAGTAAGTCAGCCATGCACCGGCCATAATTTGGGATAAATGGGACTTATGTTCCACAAAAAGACATCGAACCCTAGCGACACATTTCTCATACCCCACCCTGCTCTCATTTCTAGGCTAATTCCATCTGTCCCTTATTTGTATCCTCAAAGCAAATATCTATAAGATTTAGCGAGAAGGAGAAACTGTTCATCACTCACTTATTACAAAGGTTCTAAATTCTTAATTAGAAACATGCACTCGGCAAATGAAGGCATTTGAATCCAGTCTTTTATCTTTAATCCTCTAAAAATGGAGTGTGTGGAACCCGGATGTAGTGTGACTGGGTTCAACAGTTTCACATAGGAGAGGAAGATGGCCACTCTCCTCATGTAGTCTGTTACCTAGAAACCAGCTTCAACGACTTGGCAGTCGTACTGGATAGTTTGCATTGGGAAGTCATTATAATTTATTTATGTTTTTTTTTTTTTTTGCAATTGCAATGTACATAATTCCAAATATTGTTACCAAATAGTTGTGCGCTAGTCTTTTTCAGAAAAAAAGTAGTTTAATCAAACATTCAACATATCATGATAACCATTTTGAACTAACAACCTCTTCAGAGTTTACTGAATCTGTTCCTCAAAATAAAACAAGACATGATAAGATAATGCTGTATAACAATATCAATGTCAATAGGTTGTGTTAATGAAGCTTGTTCTCATTAGAGAATGAGTTTGTTCAATCAAGATAACATTCACCTTTTACATGCCAAGTATTTTGTGAAAAATAGTGTTAACTATATGTAATGTTTTCATTTTGACTTAAGAGTTGGTCATAAAGTCAACATTTACAAGTCATACTTCTAAACTGTAATAAAGTTGAGTGTGAACTTCCTTTTTCAATTTCTTGATGATGATATTGGAGATTTCTCTAAAAACTGAATGATTGTTACGTTCAGAACCTTATCCATTCAATTATGACTTTGAAGTATTCAAACCCATACTTTAACCATGTTGTCTTAGAACAGTTTAGTGTTGGATTGGTCCAAATAAAGGCATGCATGAAGTTTCACATGGGTCTTTTTGAGAGCCTTTGTGTTATCAACATGGAAGATGTTGTCTACAACCACTTCAGAAGCATTTGACTATTTTCAACAACTGGTGGCAGAAACATAACCTAGGTGAAGAACATTCATATGCAGTTTTTTTCTTCCTTTCTTACATGTCCTGCCTTTGGGAATTTCAGGTATACCACATAGAGAAGTTGGTTGGTAGATGTGCCAATGTAGATTTGCTCTACAAAATGTCTATCTGGAGATCTTGTGATTGACTTTATTAAATCCAGAATCAAAGTAGGCAGGTTAAATTGATGTAGTAATAACCTGGGTTTGTATGACCTTCAATCACTTTGATTATATGTGTGTTATGTGTGTGTCTGTGTGTTTGTATCGATTCTAACTGTACAGTATGAACTACAGTTGAGGCTGTGAAGAACAACACCATAAATGTGCCAAAATGCATGTTAAATCAAAACCATTAACAATCCACAGCCCATATCGGAAATCAGATGTATTAAGTTTGAAGAAGATGTTCTCCAAGTAGAGGTAACAGCAGATATTTCTGATGTAGAAATTACAACAAAATGCTGCAAAATATCCAACTGAAAAATGGTTCAAATCTGTTGTCTCGTGTCAGAAATCTAATTCCATGTGGAATTAAAATGTGTGTTTTTGTTAAACGTATGCCTGGTGTTATTTATCGCCTTTAAAAAGTGCCTTGTTTCAATCTGTTTTAAAGTCAGCTCTATTACACAATATCTTGTGCAGCCTGGAATCTACAAGTGTGGCTGTGAATACTGAAAGATAGGAATCACAGAGGCTGAATAAGAAGTAAGGTTGTGTTACTGTAGGCATATTTTGTTTTTTAATTACTTTTTCCAGACAACGGAGCCGATACTGAATGTCTCTGTGCCTTTAAAATAAAAAACAAAAATGCAAAAACTAGAGTCTCTACCTGTGACAATATTACAGAGGACAAACATTCCAACAACCTAACCAAAAAAAAAAAACAATTCTCTTCCTAATCTTAGCATTAGCACTATTTTAGGAAGGAAGTTAGAAAATCAGAATTTTAAAACTTCCATGAGTCATTGTTTCAAAACATTTTGCATCAAACAACAGGTCCATTGCTATTCTATATTTAATTAGAGGTAACATATGCATAAAACAGTCATTAATATATAAATTATCAATATAATGAAAGTTCTAGTGTCTGCTAAATAAGCAAGTCAGTGAATAACTAGCACAAAATCACTCACAATTGACCAGTGAGCCTTGAAAAGAATGTTGCGCGGCCAAACTTCTGTTTGGAAATAGACTACTTTAGAAAAATGCAACAGTAATGTCAGGTTTCTACAGCTCATTAGAAGTAAAAGTTTAACTTATCCTTACATAAAAAGGCTTTAAGACAGACAATTAGTGACAACATATGAAGTTTCAAGTCTGTCCAAACAATAAGTGAGAGCAAACTTTACAAAGACAATCACAAAGTTTAACATCCGTGCTTCTTGGCTGCAAATGTACATCAGTTGATGTGTTAAACTCAACATCAAACGTCTGATTGTATTTAAAAGTCAGCGTTCGGGTGCTTAATGACCCTCTGTCATAAAAACGGATGAGCTGAAAAGGTGGGGCTAATTAAAAATAACGAGCTGCGTGGGCTGAAGTCAGTCCACCAACCTGAGCTACTCGTATCAGGAACCTTCATCTCAGCTCTAATGGCACGCTATTTCAAGTTTCTGGTCCGAGTATCAGGTCATCGGCAAGGATCCAGCAGGGGTCCTGTGACAAAGGTGGTGTTTCTACGCCTTCAAACTGCCGGCTTTCATTTGATTTTAAATTGGACGCGATGAAATCAATTTCCCACAGCAGCAGAAAAAAAAACACAAACCTAATCAAATGTGACTGTTTCATATGTGTGTTATTACATTCCTGTGCAGCGAGCAATGTCTTTGTAATTTACTGAAATAGTGCATAGTGTCACAACACAAACTTTTCTTGTTTCGTTTAATGACAGCATCATTAAGAGAAAAATGTTTAAAGGAAAGATAATAAAAACACCATTTTCGTTCATATTTGTGTTAACCTTTAGGTACTCGATTTCTATAATATACTATATAGAATAGTTCCTTTCTTGCATTATGACACACCACAGCCACACATTTTAGTTTAATTGGATTTTTTTTTACAGACCACCCCAAAGTAGCAGACAACTTTAAGGTGAAAAATGATACAGGTCATAGTCAGGGAGGCGACCAAGAACCCAATGGTCACTCTGTCCGACCTCTGGCTTTCCTTTGCAGAGAGAGGAGAATCTTCCAGAAGGACAACCAACGCACCAATCTACCTGTGTGGTAGAGTGGCCAGATGGAAGACACTCCCTAATAAAAGGCACATGGCAGACCATCTGAAGTTTGTCTTGAAGGATCCTCAGGCCAGGAGAAACAAGATACTTTGGTCTGATGAGACAAAGATTGAATTCTTTGGCGTCATGTTTGGAGGAGACCAGGCATGGCTCATTGCCAGGCCAAACCTTCCCCATGGTAAAGCACGATGGTGGTAATTCATGCTATGAGGATGTTTTACAGGAACTGGCAAACAAGTTGGGATAGAAGGAAAGATGGATGCAATAGCATCCTGGTTTAAATCCTGCTGAGGTACATTCTTGACCTCAAAGTGGGGCGACGGTTCATTTTTTAGCCAATGACCCAGAACACATGACCAAGATCTCAAAAGAGTGGTGAGACTGAGACTAAAACTCAAATGGCTGCCAAAAACAACATCTTAATGTTGAAACAATCAAACTTTTCCCACATTGTCATACACCAATAAGCAGATCGGTAGGCAGTTTGGGGTGAAGTGCCTTGCTTAGGGGCACATCAACATGTGGAAGCTGGAATCGAACCTACAATCTTCCAATCACAAGACGACTAGTCTACCCACAGAGCTTTCCAGATACTTTCCAGATGCATTATACATTGAAATTTGTGGTTGCAAAGTGACAAAATGAGAAAGTTCAAGGGGTGTAAATACTTTTTACAAGGTTTAATTAATATTGAAGGGATTTTTGCAACTTAATCTTGACATTTCAAATTCTTTTATTTATTTATAGCCATGTTCTACAATCGATTAAACAGATGTTTCTCCTTAGAAGTGAGAGTTAGGGAATTTCTTCTATACAGAATAAGCTGCAATGTATTTATGTAGGGCTTTTACACAAAGAGCATTTAGATTAGCATTTCGTTTATCCATTCAGTGACACACTTACTGTGTTTGGTGGCAAGCTGCCACACACAACACTGCAGAAGCCCCAGGTTTTTGAGGTTTGCCGTTTTTCTCAAGGACACTTTGACATGAGGACAGGAGCGGGGATTAAGACGGCAAACATCATCCGCCCGCTTTCATGTGTGAGTCAAGGTTTTATGAGTTTAGTCTGGGTGTCACATCAACAGCCGTAGAGGTGCAAGCACACATCTTCATAGCAGGGTATCAGAACATGAGGAAATCAGAATCACTTACACATGACACAACAACAAAAACAAAGTTTTTACTGCTACAGGGTGAATTTATATTCCATAACAAGCCACCGACATGAGTTTAGTTAACATTACGAGATGAGAATATGATTTTATCTCAATATTAGCAAGGCATTTTGGTAGTTAAAGCCATCCACATTGAATTTCCAACTGGTAGACGTGACCCATTGAGCTAAACTGGGCGATATTATCTTAAGTTCTTTAATGTTTTCTATTCTTTACATTCCTACAGTCGTTTAGAAGACCTTCTTTTTTAGGTCTGGTTGGGATTTATAGTTAAATTTACCTCCTGTAGGGTTGTTAGCACCTTAAAAGTCAATGAGGCCATACATGTCATTGACTTACCCAGCCACCATGTGAGTGGTAGAACCTCCAGTCTCCGGATTCAGTCAACTACTAATATCAGTGTTGAAGCGAGGTTACTCAGCTTTTACAAATGTGTCATATTTTACTCAAAAGCGGTAAAATAAATAAATAAGAAAACCACAAGCCAGCCGAGCTCAGGTCACCGTTTCACTAATGTTTGTCAAAGAAGAGGAATGCATGAATTCTATTCTACGGTGCTTGCAAAAGAATTCACACTGCATGAAATTTTTTGACGTTGACGCAACCACAAACTTCAACATAAGTTTGAGTTATTATCCTGTGACTCGCCTACAAAAAAAGCCAGTCTTCAAGTGATTAGAGTGTCTCTGAAAGCCATTCTGTTAGTCTTGCCACTGATCCTGAATTAGCATCTATGGTGTTGCTAAGATGGTTTCAACTGTGTGAATATATGCATATTAAAATGTATTTGGTGTATTAGCTATTAAAACAGGCAGGTTTTAGAGGAAATCTCAGGTATTGAGAATTTAACTATTTATGAGCACTTGTGGATCCTAACCTCCGCAAATACTGGGAGTCCACAGTAGTATAAACACAACAAGGTTTGTATCGGGATTAGTCTGCCACCATCTAGCGGCCAGAGTGTGAACAACACTTGGTTGGGATTTTTCCACTGTTATCCCAACACATGGGACGCGATGGCAACAAAAGCTGAACAATTTTTAACTTTCTTGTGTCATGTTGCAATCCCAATTGTGCACAAATTTTGCATGGATGAATCTCGCTGGTTGATTGGCTGGAGCAGGGCAAGCGATTGTCGCCTCTTCACACGTGTTCCACAGAAAATGAATGGAAAGGGAGTGATATGTCGAGCCCATTAAGTTGCATTTGAAATACTTTGATTATAAACCATCATGGACTGAAAAGAAACATATCATCATAAATGAAATAATAATCTATGTCTTTCAGACTGTAAGGTTTGTTTACTTACCGTTATGCCCATATGCCAATTTTTAAAGCATAAAAAAAATATGCTTTTATTTTTTTTATAAAAGCATAAAAATCTTCAGGCTGTAAGGGATTAAGATTTATTTTAACAATATTGTATTGTAGTATAATAGTATATTGTCGTATTCCTCAATGCATATGCCATTTAAACATGGCCGACACAAGCTATTCAAGTGTTGGTTAGGCAGGTAGACATCCTAATAAATTTTTAGTGCTAGCAGAGGTTCATTACTGGTATCCAAGCGCTCTTTTCGTCTCACTGGTTACTCAATCTGAGTTCTGTCCAGTTGCATTGGAAGAGGGTAGCTTGCATTAAGTGCCACATTAAACTTTAACAATGGCATGTTATTGCCATTTGTGTGAGCAGCTACTCTATAATTGAGTTACAAGCAAGCTGAGCGGAGACACATGGCTGGTTTATAAATCACAGTGGCACATTCAAAGTTTTTCTTCGCCTATCCGCGGCGTGGAAAAAGCCCGTTTTAAAATAGAGCGCAGACAGCAGCCGCGGCGCGAGCCGAGCTATTATAACATCTGATGTGTTTGCATTTGGACACCATTTACTCAAAATATCTCGGAGCAACAGCAATGTGTTTCCAGCACTAAAGAGGATTATTGTGACAGTGAAAGGGGTTGATGAGACAGAGAAGGGAAAAGGAGAGCAGCCCCTAAGTGACTCTTTCATTTGTATGCCAGCGCATGGCTGAGAGGCGTGTTGTTAAAAGATAAGGACTGGCCTCTGAGGCCGCTGAAGACTAGCAGAGGGTCTGGCACCGCATGTTTCAACAGCAGTATCACAGCCGCTCCACTGTGCTCTACAATACCGCTGTAACAGATAGCATGCCACTGACACTCGGCGCGGGCTTTTCAGGCGCTGGATTTGCTCCCTGTAGCCTGTGCTAAATCCAAATGAGTTCAGCGACTCACTGTCCTCACATCATAGATGTATTATCATGAACCGCACACGCTTGGTAGTCAGTGATAAAAGCTCAAAAAGGGAAGACGGGGGATTCAATTGCAAACAAAGTGAGCAAATTAATCAAATGAAAAGGAGAAGGAGAGAGCTGTACGTCCCAGATGACTAAATAATGACACCATCTGCGCAAAGAGAAATATCTTAACTTGCTACAGCTCTCATAAACAGAGCTCTTAGCTACTTAAGGACAAGGGCAGGACAACCCCCATGAGATACTGCTCTGTGGAGAACAAATAATCCAGCAGTTTCTTGCCTCGGCCATCAATCTTGATCTACATTTTTCCCACAGCAGCTACGTGTCATTTATTCGGATCGTCTTGCCAATGCATTTCAAAAAGCTGAACAGGCTGGAATTTGTTTGAGCTTTGCTGCTGTAGGGGTAGAAATAATACCCACGCCAAGAGACCGCGGAGGCCAAAAAGCCGGCCCCATGCATCAAGGTGAAATATCGCTTCCTAGCGTAATGCTTGACAAATGTCTTTCCTCCTGCTATTTTACTGCCTTTTGCTTTTGATGTTAGCTGGGTTGTAAATAAAGTCTCCTGATTTCTGCCAAGTATTAATCCATGCCATTAATGAATTAGCCCTGCGGAAATGCATCTGCACACTGAAAGGCATCAATCATCATCTTCTGTCTTGCGTTGTGAATCTTTAAGGAGGCCTGGGGGCTAGCCAAGCTGACATAGTCAATGTGGAAAGAGCATTCCCACTAACACCTGTGCATAGATTAAATTTGGCAGTTGGAAGAAGTATTAGAAAGTTTAAAAGGGTGTAACTCTTACAAATAAGGCTAGTGTGGGACCCAAGGTCTTGGGATCTCTAGACATTGTTCCTGCCAGGAAAGTAGTGTCTAATCGGAAACTGTAGCTTGTCAAGATTTAGGAGCTTTATCTGGATCTACACTGTGGTGTGATGAGATCAAAAGTCCTTTGGATCATACTTGTCAATCTGTGAAGTACATTCTTTATAGAACCGACACTGATTGGTAGTCAGGGGGTTTAGCAAGACCTTTTAGTTTTCTGATTCCTCCTCAGCCACTAGTTACACACACATAACAAGCATAAAGCCAGGGGCAAGGAGGGATTTGCTGAACATACACAGCAAAGACAGCAGGAGCAGACGCACAGTCCGCAGGTGCAAGGAGAGCAGAACCACCTGATGAGCTTTCAGGGTCGGTCTAATCTGGGAAATAGGTTATCTGCCAGACCCTGATGCAGATAATAACATGCTGAGGATGGCATACACCTTTTCTTGTATTTTATCAAAAATACTCAGGCCTCTGCAGAACCTAATGGCAGAAGGGTGTATTAATTCTGGTTGTTGGGGCAAAAGTGTGTCTAAAAGTTGCAGTTCATTGAATCAAAGACACTCCACTATTCCTCTGTCAGTGTCCAGACTGCCCAGAGCTTTCTAGCATTAAGAAAGTAATTTAACATTGTGGTTGATTGCATAAATCAAACTCTTGCTTAGATTAGTCTGTAGAAGAGCAAAGTCCTTTGTTTTGGACAAAGATTGTCGTAGTTCTTAGTTTTTCTCACCAAATGTAGTATAACAAAAAGTTAGACAGATCTCTATGGGAGATCATAATGCTTTCATCCTTGACTTTCTTTCAACAGTTTGAACTAAGGCAGCCACCATGTTGGTTCCAAGTCAGTCTCTAATCACGAACAAGTAACTTTCATTTTACTAGTGAATAAATAAGTGTTTGGTCAAGAAAACTGGCCAAGAGTCCAATCTAGAAATGGCTTACTCCAACAGGATCACAGAGAGAGCTAAGAAGAACAAGTATTAGGCCAACTAAAGCCATTTACAATGGTTTTGGCACGTTGGAACAGCAGAGCAGGCTGATCAATAAGTCTGTCACATTGGTAAAAAGTGTAAAATACAATTTGGAGGCAGGCAAGATAAATATTAAACTGTCTCGCATCAAAGTGAGGTTAGGGTTAGGTCAACAAGGGCAAAGATTTATAACATGTATAAAGAAAATGTATATTCCAACTTGTTTCTTTATTAGAATTTAGGTTATCAGTGCTCACTCCTGGAGTGAAACTGAAAATCCAGAGAATATCCTTGCACATTTCATGGCTGATTCATCAAAATGACTTTGAAAGGTTGTACTAAAAGATCTATAATGAAAGCATTAGGAAATTGTTGAAGTGGCTAAGCTCTAGTAAAAAATCCTGATAAAAAATAATTAATTCCTTTCAGCAGTTTTTACAAATCACCAGCTTTTGTCCATTTTAAAAAGGTTTAAGTCTTATCTTCACTGGACGGTCTTGCTCCCACACCCACTGGCTGCAGCTTCTTCATTACGCTATCTAACATATTTTCCTAACCATTACATCGAATATAGATTAAAATTACGTCAAGAACAATGTCGCTGAGAAATGAATTCAATTAACAATGTTGGGATCTGTGCAGAACAGGAGCATTGGTGGGAAGAGCTTCAGGGGGAGTAATGGATTTATGCCCCAACATCAAGCAAATTTTCACAACTCTTACAGAGGATTACCATATCTGGAGGATTTAGCATAAACAATCGCAGCCCACAAGCGTCACACACTTCTCAGTTTTCTCACTCTGAGGAATTAATCTTCCATGTGAACAAAAACAAACAAACAAAGAAAACCAAATTACACCTACTCTATTACAGATAGCCTTTGCTCCTACTATGAAGCTCCCTTACATCGTGTCCTATATTGACAGATGTACAGGTAATATGTCATGCAGCCTAATTTCCAAAATGAGAATTACATCATGTTTAATCCTTCTTCAACAGGATTAGCAGCAGGTAAGACAGAGATCTCAAGCACCTAATGAATTACATTAAATGAGATTTGGCTGCACTCACGGTTAACCACTGTAGACTCATGGGAGCCTCCAACTCTGGATCACAGCATAATAACATCTGACTGAATTTAAGTGAATTAATAAACTCAAACTCATCTAGAGTGCGTACCAAAAATATTCACCCAACATGATGTTTTTTGTTGCGTTTATGCTTCACATTTTATTTAAATTTTACCAACACAACATAAATAAATCTCTTTTCTCAAGCAGGATGACTTAATAAATTACACAACTATATCTACTCTCACTTTCTTCTTTCTAAAAGCAGGAGCTGCTCCAACTTCTCTCAGTGCAGGAATGGATCTCTCAGTCAGAAATAACCAATCAAAGCGAGGAGGAGGGTATTAAAGTTGTCAATTATGCTCGAGTATGCTTCTCAACGTGCTAATGGAAGAGAAACAGCTTAAACAGTTTATTCGCTGCCACTGGTAGCTATGCTAACTAGCCTTAGCATTCATGGTACGCTATGTTGTGGTGAATCAGCTGTAGCTCAGCAGAGAGGAAGAGGGAGGGTGTGAGAAACGCGTAAGAAACAATTTTTTTTAATAAAAGTCACATACTGCAGCTTTTTTTTTTTTTTTTATCATTTTTTTCTCCGAAGAGTTTTTGCGGTGCTAGTGGCTCGTATTTTTTGTGATGGTGGGCTGACGGGGGGGGGAAGAGAGGGGGAAGACATGCAGCAAGGGTCGCCGGGACCGGGAGTCGAGCCCGTGACGTCTGCGTCGAGGACTAGGGCCTCCAGGCGTGGGGCGTGCTAAACCCCTGCGCCACCACAGCACGTCCCACATACTGCAGCTTTAAGAGGAAAAAGTCACTTTCACATGATTATGAGAATTTGTATTTGATGAGACTGTGCAGCAAAATAAAAAAAAAGATTGACAGCAATAAGTATGAGAGCAGCTATTAGGCTTTGACAAATCAAGGATGGAAGGGGAATAAAGCAGCATCTCAGGAAGAGTCTATTTGTCTTCATATGATGGAAAGCCCTTGTCTTCAGATAGCGATGTATTCATACAGCACAAAACAACTCATTCAGCAAGTAATTTGCAGTGATGTGGTGAGATTTATCATGTGGCAGATGTTTTGGGGGATGGCGGGGGTCTGTCCCCCCCCCCCCACAAGCAGACACACAGGTGCAGGTGTCAGGGGGATGCAGTTTACAACTGTGACAATGATGGCAAACAGCTGGTCCTGGAGTCGTTCCCTATGACCTCTACGCATTTGAATCACAACCCTTTGAATAAACCTGTCGCATGTGGTTAGGTTTGGGCTGCTGGGGCAATTTTCCCAGCGCCGGCCACCTCCTCTCTCCCTCCTGTCTGCTAAATGTGCTGCGCTGGTGCCGGCTTCTCCAGGGAACTCGTCCTGACAGTGCAGACTGTTCGTGTTGCTGACGGGTTCACAGGAGAGTGCAGGTGAGGTGCAAGGCCGCATAGCGACAGCGGCTACAAAAACCACCGACACGTTCTTTATGCAACACGTTTTACCTAACAGGACAATAAGTGAAATATGGTGATGGGTTTGGGGGCATGGGCCTTTTAAATTGACCTCTCTCTGGCTCATAATAGATAACCTACAGAAAACCTTTCACCCACATTACACAGACATAGTTTCTCATAATGAGTTGTATGTAGTATGGTAGTTTCCACAATAAATCATCTCTAGCATCGAAATCATCAGCAAAGTATCAGTTCAACAAACTAATTCTTTGGTTCACTCACATGACAATGCAACGATGCCATGACAAGAAGGAGAAGCTAAACACAGATTTACATATGCCTAGAATATGAAAATGATGAAGTTGACTGTAACATGGTCTCTGTTGGTGACCAAAAAGAGGTTTTTGAACATTTTTTAACAGCAATGTAAGTGTCACGATCTGTGTTTTCTGTGTATTTATTTCTAGTTTCTGTTTCCCTGTGCTCTCCGTTGTCCTGTCCTCCCGTT
>CAEFZX010010932.1:0-17877 GCA_903066825.1 Alfaro cultratus
GGTACCACCAAAAAAATCCCCAAAGGGAAAAATAAAGGTTAGATCTCACCGGGAGCGTCCTTTTTACCCCTCGGAGGCGTCTCCGTGCGCTGGTGGCGTCCTGTCCTTGCACCGGGCGGCGTTTCCTCGGTGCAAGCTCCAAACCAGTTCCTGATCTCGATCTGCTGCGCTGGGGCGAACTCTGATCGCTGTTTTTAATATCTTTTCTTAGTACTTTTACTTGTTTTAAACAGTCAAGCAAAGCAAAACTCCCGCTGCTCCGATCTGTCGGTGCGCGTCTTCCTCTACGGTTGTGCCGCCTCTCGCGCCGTCGCCCACGCCCCCTTTTTAATCACTCATTTCCCACACCCGAAAACCGTATGATTTTTTCCCCATATCAGTAAAACCAGTGGAAATCAGAATTATTTTAACCAAGAAATTACAGCAACTGTCCTACAAAACAGCCTGTTAATTCCACTCTACCCTGTACCCACTTAGAAATAAAACGGAACATAGTGGTTATGTTACAAAGTCATTTTAAAAAGATGTTGCACCACAAACCTCCAATTACTTACTTACTTCTTCTTCGTGGTTTGCGGCAGTGGCAATGTCTGGTTGTTGGTTATGTGATTCGTGTGATGCGAAAGAAAAAAAAAAGTGTTTCCGCTGCAGTTTTGCTAAATAAACCAATTTCTATTCAAGAAAACATAGCACCAAAATATTTTGTAAAATAAGTGCCGTTTTGGGTTTTTTTTTCGAAATTGGTGTATTTCCATTGAGCAATCTCAAATTGCTCAATTATATGGTCAATGGAACTCCAGCTACTGTCGACAGAGCAGTGAATTATCTGTACACCTCCGAGACAGGATTGTGTCAAAGCACAAATCTGAGGAAGGCTGCAGACAAAGTTCTGCTACTCTGAATGTCCCAATAAGCTCAGTGGCCTCCATTAATCATAAATGAAACAAGCGTGGGACCAGCAGGACTCCTTTACTGGTCCGCGATCGGGCGGAGAAAGGCCTCACGCCACAAGAAACAAAACTCTCTCACCGATTGAGCTCTTTGGTGTGGACGCCATGTTTGGGGGAAAACTCCATCTTTTCTTTACTTTAACAAAACCATTCACTGCTTCTACGCAAATGTTGCAAGCTAATATGGATTACACATATAGTGGCAACGTAAGGACAAAAACTCCCGTAACACTAATTAGATAGAAGTAAAATTGTTCTTGCTCCTTTAGGGTTTCTTTCCCTCTTTTCGACACAACGTCGACGTGAGAATGAGAAAGAATAAGACTGGAAAAACAAAGGAGAAGAAGAAGAAAAAAAAAAAACACAGGAGAATTGAGTTAATTTGCATCCCTATCATGAAGCAGCAGTCATTCACTGACTGCTTCCAGAAGACTTGGCTTTTCTTCAGTGTAACAGGGAGTCATTATTATTGATGGCTTGACAGCCACTAAACATCGGCAAAAGGTAAACTGACAGTTATCTGAAGTGCAGTATTTACCATACTGATGCGATTGTAAGATGAATGACAATTAGGTGCAGCGGGGGGAAAGCAAAAAACAAAAAAAAACAGCAAGCGGCCGACGGAGAGGATGCGAGATTCAAAACGAGACTCGTCCACAGAAGAGTGAGCAGTTACTCCTTAATGTGAAAACTATGTGGTCCTTAATTGAAAGGATAGCAAGCAGCTTAATTCCAAACCTAGAAATGTCTCTCACAGGCAGACGCACTGCAAAGGCTTCCGCAGATCAGTCATGCTCGTCCTCAGTGTCTCTTCATAATGAGCCCCCCCTTCCCTCTAATATGCTTTGAATCCAAAGGGGGAAAAAAAGGCTCTTATAATTAGATATCTCCAACACTGACACAATTAAGGTGTGAACGCAGGCGGAGAACTGTGATTGTGCCATCAGAGCAGTTCCTATCCCCTTCAAATTTGAGGGGGAAGAAAAAAAAAGAGAATACTTTCCTGAATCTTTTCATCCGTCCAATTTAGTCTGTGTCAAAGAGACCTTCCATCAAAACAGGACAATAGAGTCTGTTGTAAGTGAATATGCAATCTACCTGTGTGTTATTGCAGAAGGAGGGCCGATACTGGATGCACTGCAGGATATTTCTACACTATTTCAGTCAGTGCCACCCTGAATCTGAAGAGAGCCTCTGACTGAAGATGCTCCGCCTTGCCAAGACAGTCTTGTGAAGAGGTTGGTCAGGATTGTCCATAATTTCCTTAATCCAGTGATTTGCATAATCATCTCCAGAGGTTCCACAGTCGTCCCCAGAACAGAACCAGCCTTCTTTACGGGTTCCTTAAGCCTTCCATAAGGGTCTAACTGTGGTAAACTCAGTTTACTGGACATGATTTAGTAAGGGACAGACTTGTCTGTACAGCTGGAGGTGCATATCAGAGCAGAACCCAAGCCATGAAGTCAAAGGAGTTGTCTGTAGACCCCAAACCTGACTTGTGTCAGGGGGCAAATGTCCTAAAAAACATATTTGGGAGAATAAAAAAAAAGTCTAGACCCACCGGGATTATTCCTGAATCCTGGCCACTCCACCGAACCGAGTCTTCTTGGAAGAAGGGTCACGGTAAACCCAAAGGTCATTAAAGCGCTACTTCAATGTTCCCTTGTGATAATAACCATTCAGAAAGTCAAACACAGGAGCGTTTCCCATATTTCCACAGTGGTAAAGTTTGCAGTTTATCCAAGTCTTAAGAGAATACAAAAGATGGATGCACCTGAAAACAATTTAAAGTCTAAAATTTATTTTCATCTACTGTCGTTTGGTGGTGACGTGTATTGATTTACCATCCACTTTACTGAAGGTTTTCACCAAAGCCAAATGCGTTTTTGTTTCGTGGTTGTTGTTTTTTTCTTTTTCTGTCACAGAACAAGTGATCCAGATGATCAGTCTTTTTATTGAAAAGTGTTCACAAAATGTTTGATCACTTTTGAAAACGGTTTCCAAATTATGAGGGGGGATGGAGAGGACTTTTATTTCAAACTGGTGTTTCGATTCGACTGAAACTGGGAACTTAAAAGGCTGTTTCATATTTCAATTTGGTACGTAACGATGATAAAACAGATGACTGTCTAAACCAAGTGTTTAGTTCTGCGGCTATAGTTTTAGCCGCAGAACTAATATATAATAACAGTTTAATAAAATAAACAAGTCTGATTTCCATAGAAAGGCAAGCTGTAAATAACAAAGCAAAAAAAAAATGCAATGTTGGTGGGTTTTCTATTACCTTTGAATTTTTTGTATTTATTCTTAGCAAGAAGAACATGATGAGTCGCCCATTCTTAAAATCTTTTCTCTTTTTATTGGAGTTTACTAAGATTTTCTGAAAGGTGCAACGAAATCTGCCCTTGAATAAAAGTTGCTGAATATTTGTGATCCTGGTTGATATGAAAGTTAACAGAATGAGTACGCTGTGTTGTAATTTCCATATTTAGAAGACTTTCTCTGTAGATTTTTTTGAAAGCCAGTGAACATCTCACTGTAAGACTTGTTTAACTGTAGCAACCTCCAACTTTGAGCTGCCATTTTTGCACTGTGACAGAGGGCCGCACAAAATCTCATCGAGGGCCACAAATGGCCCCCGAGCCACACTTTGGACACCCCTGGTCTAAGGCTTACTGCAACATATTGCTACATAACAACAAACAAGGGTCAGAGATAGTCAAAAACGTTTGACTTCACTGTCAATGACCGCCTGAAGAAAACAGAACCACAGTGTAAAGATATATTTTTTAAAAAATGCATTTGACTGAACTACACTGGCATTTCATTTTTTGTCTAAACTTGGGAGAAATCTGGTCGTTTACTGGGTTACTAACATGCTTCAGGTGAAACACATCTAGCTCCCTCATTACATCTCAAGGAAAAACAAGTAATGCTTAATTTTATTGTAGTTTGGAACCACTTGGCTGCAGCTTACCTCTCGTCACCGTTGTAGTATCTGTAGTATCCTTTGGCTCCTTTATAGTTTGAATCATTGCAGCAAAATCTTCAAAAACATCTAAGACCTCGATTTTCCTACAACCTTACACTCCCTGACTCAGCCTCCAAACTCAGCCACCCTTTGATCCGTGGCACCTCTCCTGATTATTATTCCCCTAGCCCTCTGATTGAACTCTTTGAATTCCAACTTAGCATTAATATACAAAGAGGCATCAGTTCAGGTGACAGTATGCTATGTTTGTCACTACCTGTTACTCAAACTGCAAAAAGTAATTCGACCTTTAAAATTTGCTCCAAAGATTTGAACAACTCTGCTGATAAAAGAAAAAATTTCCACCCTATCTACCATCCGAACCATTATGTTTAATTCACTGACATGTTTTATTGCCATCAAACTTCTGCTTTTGCTATGTAAATTTGCCAATCAGTACAGAGTCGTGCTGTCAAAGTTGGGAGTTTTGTGGTGGAGGAGCAATAGAAGGAAAAGTAGGAGGAAGAATGCATGAAAACGCAAATGTCCACAATGTCATGAAGTGTTTTAAGGGGCACCCAATTGCAAAGTACCTGCAAAGTAAAAATATTTTAAAGTGGATTTTAGAGAGCGCAGGCATGAGAGAATGAGGTGATGGACAATAGAAGCAACATGACAGGCTGAGGAAAAGAGACGGATAAATAGAGGAGGAGAACAGTGAAAACACTAATGTGATCATGTGACAGAACAGTCACAGAAATTTCATGTTTAGATGGTACTGCTAAGACACCTAGAGTCAGTTGTAGTTGTCATGCCAGGCCACTACATGGCGCTGTGATGTTAGCATGTCACCGAGCGCACATGCGGTATTGAAGCTTCCACCTCATTGTAAACAGTAACCCGTCGCCGTCCCCCATGAGCGAAATGCTTATTCCTTATCAGAAATTGTGTTAAACCTAACAGGCGAAGTAGCACAATGCTAGCTGCCATTGTTAATGTTTTCGTGCGTCTTGTGCATAAGGACGTCCACACCAGCAGAGTAGGCTACTTTGTGTTCCAGAAAAGTTTCACTTTGAGAAACGGTTTCCAAAAAAAATTAAAATAGTGCAAGTGTCATGTAAACGTACGGAAGAGGATTAGGGCCACCGATCCAATCCAAAGAGGATCTGAGATTAAAGTGAGAATTCTGAGGTTAAAGTGAGAATTCTGTCTTTAATCTCAGAATTCTGTCTTTAAAGTGAGAATTCTGAGATTAAAGTGAGAATTCTGAGGTTAAAGTGAGAATTCTGTCTTTAAAGTCAGAATTCTGAGATTAAAGTGAGAATTCTGACTTTAATCTCGGAATTCTGTCTTTAATCTCAGAATTCTGACATTAAAGTCAGAATTCTGACTTTAAAGAATTCTGAGATTAAAGTCAGAATTCTGTCTTTAATCTCAGAATTCTGTCTTTAATCTCAGAATTCTGACTTTAATCTCAGAATCTTTAAAGTCAGAATTCAGAATTCTGAGATTAAAGTCAGAATTCTGACTTTAAAGAATTATGAGATTAAAGTCAGAATTCTGTCTTTAATCTCAGAATTCTGTCTTTAATCTAAGAATTCTGACTTTAATATCAGAATCTTTAAAGTCAGCATTCAGAATTATGAGATTAAAGTCAGAATTCTGACTTTAAAGAATTATGAGATTAAAGTCAGAATTCTGTCTTTAATCTCAGAATTCTGACTTTAATCTCAGAATCTTTAAAGTCAGAATGTTTTGGGGTTTTTTTTTCAGTGGCCCTAATCCTCTTCCGTATAAACGAGCAACTGTTAAGGTTTAAATGAAGAGGGGCTCTGTGTAAACGATCAAAATAAACACAAATGCCCACGGTACAAACACCCAGATATTATTAATGAGATATAGCCAAGATCAGAATCAAAACACAGAGACAGTGAATTCAGAAGGGAATACTTTAAGGAGAGGCAATCAGTTAGCTAAACAAGACACTGGTGGAGACTAATTCACCGGAGTGAGAGCAGCTGAGTGGGAAAATAGATACAGCTAATCTAATGGAACACGTCACTGAACAGAAATGTAACACACCTCAAAGAAACTAGGAAGCTCAACGCGTGTTAAGATCATTGTAGTTCACAAAAATAAAAGACATAGGTGTGAATTTCCTCCAAAAAGCGCAGAAATTTCTGAATTATTCCACCAAATGGCTTCACAAAACACAAAACTTGGATATTCTTTGATGGCGAAATGTCCCACATTTGCAAGAGGAAAAGATAGTTTTCCATGGTTAAAGCCAAGGCATACATTTGTGATATTTAAACTACACTCTCTGACACTATGAAGTTAGAAGATACATTTTTGAGGTCTACTGAAATTGTTTGCGACAAAAAAATGCCAGAGGTCCTACAAGATAAAGTTGTAAATTTAAAATGTATGAGATCTCCACTTGGATATTTTCCAGGATCTAGGCTCTTTTCTTATCAGGCTCACCATTTACATCTCTACAAAACAACCCTGGAATATTGTAGAATTAGCTGCATCAAATTGCCATGTCTAAAAACTTTTTATTTATTTTTCCCTAACAAAATTTAAGAAGCTTACAAGTCATGTTTTTGGAATTACAATGTCAAAGAATAGCCTGGTTTCCATATTATAAATTCCTTCCTGAATAGTGGAAAATGTACTTTATTTTTTTGTTATTTTTTTTAAAGTGCAAAACCTTTTCTACAAAATATGAACTTGATTCTTGAAGTTTATGTGCCTTTAGGCAAAACTTTTTTTTCTCTGATCTACAATGGCCCTGACACTCCGCATTAGGAAAGATGAACACAAAAACAGAACAAGTCAATGTAGAAGTGACCAAAATACAAACACAAAAGGATGCAGAGAAACACAGAAAAAGGAGAGGCAGACAACTGACAATAAAGAAAACAAAAACAGCTCGACAAAACCGGAAGCTACAATTCTACGTGAACTAAGATCCTTCACTCTGAAACAAAGCTGTGCCGATTTAGGAAGCGATCAGAAATTATGCATTTACATCTGCATAATTACATCTATGTACTTGGAATCTGGAAAAATAGAGAACACAGTCTTTAGGTGAAAAAAATGACTTTATCCCAGAATCATCATTTGCACCTCAGATGTATCACAGAACATCTTCTGTTTGCTGTAAAAGAAAAAAATAATCCCACAGGGTTTTTGTGTGTGTGTGTGTGTGTGTGTGTTTTTCTAACCGCCTTTTCAGCCAAATGTGGTTAATGGAGTCTTTCATGACTTTAGTTAGTCTCCGCTCGGGGGAATATGATTCACTCATTCAAAGCAACACGCGACAGCCAGGTTGAAAACGCAGTGCTGCACAAAAAACACACGTGCATGTTTCCTTTATGTTGTTCTCATTAGTGTTGAATTCATTAGCTACCAAATAACAGAAGCTAATAACTACAGAAGGAAGAAACACACTTAAGACAAAGAACAAAGCAACAACAGGCACCTGAGGTCACCGTGACTCGTGTTTGGCTGTGTTTTGTCAGTTCCACCAAATGGCTGAAAACCATTAACAGCTTTAAGCCCGAGCAGCTTCACTGCACGGTTCACAAGCCTTGAGCACCTCTTGCCAAGCTTTAATCAGTGGCTCACAGGGCAGATAATAATTATATGATAATGTAGCGCGTCCTCATAATATCTGAAATGTTCAACAAGGCTGCAGCACACAACCCAGCATAACAAGGCAACAAACACAGGATCTATTCTAACAAAGTGTATAACTCTCACTGGTCTCAGTTCACCCCATTTGCTGCGTTGGTGTTCAAAAGAGACGTCCAGTGGTACTTTAGGACAATTTGGATCTTGCAAATCTTCCTTTGGAAATATTTCTCAGCACTCAAATCACCTTCCCTAATGCTGAGATGCATTCATAAACAGAAAAGTCGTTTCTAAATGTTCAGATTTTCAAGCTCATTAGCCAGAAAATCTTGTGGTCTACATCTGTGCAGTAGATGGCGCTGCTGCTGCACTTATAAAACTCCTGATTTGTCGCCTTATGTAAAAATAGTACTAATAATATAAGCCACCAAGTGCCCCCACAGACTCACATCAAAACTCTGGGACAAATTCAAGTCTTTTTTTTTTTTGCTTCTAAATAACAAAAATAATCCACAATTTATTTCAAGTTTTATGTAAATTGCTTTACATTAAAAAAAAATAACAATAATTACTCCCCTCCTGAAAGACTCCCTCAAAAAGAAAGAGAAAAAAAATGCACAAAGAATACAAAAAAAAAGTTAGTTCCATATATTGTATTCCCAAAAGTATTGAGTCACTTTCCTTTACATAAACAAGAACTTTGATGATGTGTCACTTTTGCTATGGTGGTGGCCCACACTTTACTGCTATCACTTTAACTCTGATGGGAAGGATGGCCTCAATGCTTCGAAGTATGTTTCTGGTCATTTTGTCCAGTCTTTCGGAAGAGTGTTTGTGAGGTCAAACACTGATGCTGGACGAGTAAACTCAGTTTACATTCTCTTCTCTAATTTATCCCAAAGGTGCCCTGTCAGGTTATAGAGGTTAAAGTTTTATGCAGACCAGTCAAAATCCGTTTTGTTTTTTTCTTCTTCCATGTTTGAACTAAAATGAACTTGGAAACATTGCATAGCAGTTGAATGGACTGTTTAATAGAGAGAAAATTTCACAAATGGACTTTTGGGACATTTGGCATCCAATCATACGGTGCGCTTTGGAAGTCACTGAGCTCCTGAAAGCAGCCCAATCTTTGTGGAGATGTGTGGCCATGCGTAGCATTGCCAAAAAATATGTGTGTTCTGAAAAAAAAATGCTAAGGATTAATATAAATTGTTCAATTACTAATCTAGAGGAATTAAAACGTATGAATAAAGAAGTAAATGTATGAATGGATGAAACTGAAAAAATGTGTTTGAAACTTAAATTACCAGAAAATGTCAGTTAAAAACAAGGCAAAAAAAAGTTACATTATAAATATAAGATTATTACACAATTTAGAGCTCAAATGAATGATAATATTAAAAAGATGTGTTTGAAAAGATTGCACACTTTAAGCTACCCTCAAATATTCTGGTAGTTTATTCCAGGTATGGGGACTATATTGATAATTTAAGGTCTTGCTGTCTGAGTTATTGATCTATGAATAATGCATAAACAAAGGCACCTTGCTCAAACCCTGAAACGGGGTTGTCTGCACAGAATAGAGAAGATCTGGATGAGAAAACATGCTGGTTGTCTTGGTGGAGCCAGCAGACAAAATGAAGGGTCTTTTTTTATCCAAACAGTTTCCAGGGATTTGTTAACCAAAACTTGGCATCCAGAAGACAGATGAACAGAGAGATGATAAACTTCTCAGATGCCGTTTTAGATTTTGCTGTATATTTTTTTTTTCTTGCTCCTGGTCTCTGTGTCTCCTGTTGAGTTTTCAGGTGTACTATTTGTAATTTTGTTTCCAACTTGTCAAATGCCCTTATAATTTAAAGACACATTGCACACTGTGCCACATTTTGACAGGTTTTTGGTTAACAGCTCTTTGGGTGTCTCCTCTTTGGTGTGAAGCTGCTTTTTATTTTTTTATTTTTTGGCCTGTCAAACTGTCATCTTCACCTTTTTATTTTGTTGCTACAAGAGAAATGGGGAAAAAAATATGCATATTTTTGGCAGACTGCTGGTAGTGCCAAAAGATATAATTTAAGATTTATCCTATCCAACACAACACCAATTTTAAATATAACTTTTTAGTACACAAATGTTATAAAAAAATAAAATAAAAAAGATTCTATTAAAAATCATTTATTTAAAACCGGTGCAACAACATGACATAAATAAGAGAATAAGCACGTTTTTATAGAAGAAAAACTGTAAAAAGGCCTAAAGGAAGTCAAGTGAATCGTTGCTCTTGTCTAAAAACTTTGTGTTAGCCCCTTGACACAAAAGTTCACCAACTGAAAGACTGCCGTGGACTTTTTGCAAAGCTGCAGAAGTTGTGAAGCTTAAGTTCAGACTTGGTGATGCAATCTTGCAAACTGAAAGAGTTCAAACATGGTTCTACTGGAAGTGCCGCCATCGTCTACTGATGCTGGAAGTTGTGTGATGTGCTCTTTGTGATGACAGCAGTTTGTTCTCAAAGTCTATAAAAGACTTCATGTAAGAATCAAGACATATGCATTATCCATATTAAGGTTTACTTGTTGTCCAATACATGTAAATTAATTTAGATCATTGTTTTATTGTACTCAGTTAATGGTATAAATGAAAGTGTTTCTGTACATTTTAGAAGGTTGAATTTGACTTGTAAAGCTCTTTTTAAAAACAGCAATAATTTACATTTCAGATGTGCAAGTATAGCCAAATAATAATAATAATAATAATAATAATAATAATAATAATAATAATAATAATGATAATCTCTTAATAAATAACTTACGTAGCAACTTAAGTATGTAAAATCTAACTTTGCCATTGTAATGGTCTGTTTTGGCTCTGGTATGGGAGTTAATTGCTTTTAATCACTTAACTTTATTGCCTCTTACTCACTAGTCAAACCACTTTATTACTAGATATTATTGAATGTTGCCAAAGTCTGATTCAGCATTTTTACATGTGAACAGATGCATTCAGAGCAAATATGTGTACAAAACATGTGGGACCTCAACTTTTAAAAATTTTAACTGATTGATACCGTCATGTCAATGACTACAATTGAGAAGAAATAAACTCTAATTACATATACTTGCAAATTTATGTGAAAATTTCCACTGCCTTGCAAGAGAAAATGGAATCCAGTTCAAAAGTGTTTTCATCATACTCACATTATTTGTGTATTTTATTATTTTTAACTGGTAAAGTTATGCTGTAGGTTGACAATGATGGTCCAGGAGGGAAAGATTGTCATGTAAAAATGCACTAAATGAATTATTATCAAGTATAAAAGAATCTGTCACTCATTATATCTGAAACCTAAGTTCTTACCTTATGCATCTTTCTGAAGCTAATATTGGGATAAGGAATTTTCTTTTGGCTGCGTTCAATTTTCCTCGAAAGTCAGATATTTTGTCCTCACTAAAGCTCCTGACATGGTAAGCTAGCGCTAGCATGTTTCTCTCAGTTTTGATACAACTTGTTGATAAATCAGCTCAAAAGAAATGTAATCGTGCGTGGGTCAAACCTAGAGGAATTAATATTAGCTAATGAGATCTGCTCATTAGCTAATAGCAAAGATTCAGCGGACATGAGATACCAACAGCAGGTACTGAGAGTTAGCTATGACTACTTCCAAATGCACTGCCACTTTAAAAGTGCCTTGATTTGACTTTGACTTGCTACATGTAATCTGGTCTGGAATTTACTGGACAAAAAAACAAACAAAAAACTGACAGCACATTGTGGAGAGTTAGTCACAAAGTGTTCTTTTATGTAACCTTTTACCTTTATTTCCAACTGGTTTCGTTACATAAGACAATTTCATGTCCTGGCAACAGTAAATAAATGTATTTATAGTACAATGCTATATCTATTTACTGTGTCTGTGTCTTAATGTGTTTTCTTTGTTACCTGTCTGTTCCCCTACTGTCCTCAACACATTCACTTCATCCTGATCTCACTCTGTCACCACCTGTTGTTCGTCACTCATCTACCACCACCTTGGTAATCCCTCATTCATTTCTTGGTTTCTTTGTACTTTGGCCTCATCGTTTCAGACCTGTTTTTTTATTGACTCTTGTATTGTTCTCCTGCTCCTTCATAACCTGTGATTTTAAATTCTTTCACCTAGACTCAGTTAGCAACCGCCTAACTTAACTCATTGTTTTATAGACTTGTTCATTAAATTTCATTTAATACGCTTCTACTCAAAGAACAAAAGGCGTCTCCTTATCTGGTATGTGAGAAACACTTCACAGTATGCAAAACTTCTGAAAGCCAAATACGTTTAGACTGGAAAACAAACCACAAAGTGATAGCATGCGAGAACTGGAGGCACATTTTCATGATACTGCAGACGCATCCTGTAATTTACCAAGCTGTTGTTCCTCCTTCCTGGCAATTAATTACCAAGTGAAATGCTTGAAATATTTTGGACACGTCTCCATTTTCACGAGCTGCCAGCCAGCGGCGGCTCGAATTTGATACCTCATTGACAGGCCTCTGAGTAACTTAGCCGAAACCGCGGAGGCGATTCATAATTCTTAAGTCACATGCATTAGAGTGACGACGAATCTAAAAGTATGCCAGACCCAGTCTGAAGAACAGGATGGTTTGATGTTGACAGACCCAAAACCGGTTTTCCAGTTTCTGAAAACAAAGTGCTAACCCACAACAGCAAGAAAGTCTAGCTTGTGTCTGGATTTCCCAGGAACATTGTTATACCAGGTTTTCTCACGCTCATGCAACCATGTGCTTGCCAGGTTTTTGTTGGTTTGTTTAAAAAATGTCTTAGAACCAGTTTTTCATTAAGTCATTATAGTAACATGTCCTGTTTGTGCATGGACAACGTTCTCTAAAAGTTGAATCCAACATTATGAAGTTGTCATGTTTGGTAATAAAGGAGAACCCAGGTGTTAAAAACTTGCAGATGAGAATGACTTAAAAAAAAAAAAAGAAACAGGATTTAAATGGAGTGACATGGAAAGAGCCAGTGGAGAACAATAGCTGTGTTTCTATTTCAAATGTGAGCAAAACTTTTTCAGTATTCTGCAAATGTCGAAAAAAAAAACAAAAACAACAATTTCCCAATTGTGGTGTTTCCATTAAATAGGAAGTTCAATTAAAATCAAACATAAATAAGCTTGTTTACCTGATAAATCATTAAAAATGATCTATCAGCCATCGCAGGAGACATGAGCATCTTACTAAAACTTCGTAGCAGCAAGCCCCTTATACTTGAAAGGGGCTACATATGCGGCGTTTTACGTGGCCAATTTTATAGAAGAGCAATGGATTCAATACTTTCAAATGACAAACTCAAGTTTTGATGAACTATGCGTTGCTATGAGACCTCTAGAGGAGCCAGCTGCACATAGTCCAGAGAGACCAATGCTCTCAAATAAGAGCGCTGCTGCTGTACTCAAACTGGCATGATGCAAAAAAAAAGTGTTTCCATTGCAGATTTGCACCAAAACACCAGTTTTGATTCAGCTGAAAAACCAAAGCATCCTTTTATTCCCAACAACTGGCACGTTGCCAGTAAGCAAATGTATTCTCATAATTCCAATTTGTGGAACTTCATGGTCAATGGAAACACAGTTAGTGAAACCAAAATGCCACATATGCACTTTGGACAATGAAAAGAGGAACCAGAGGGGTTAATCAGATGAGAATGAACGACAGATGAGGGAGAGTGCAGGCAAAGGGAAATTAGGAGATGGAAAGCATCTGGGCTGGGATTTGTTGTTTGCCAACCGCCAATAAGCACCAAAGAAGAAGAAGCAGGCTGATGGGTTGAGGAACGGCTAATGAAACTAAGCTTAGACACAGGGAAACCACAGAGCAAAGGAAAAACCTGAAACTAACTAATCTTCGGACACAAGTCCAAAACACAAACAATGAGAATAAATGAACTAACACAATGACATTTTTTGAAATGGCAAGATCCATGCAAACAGACAATAAAAGAATAATAAATAAAGAAAACATCCAAAGGTCCAACACCTGGGATGAAAACAGAAGACTCAATTAGGGAGTCACTTATTTCCAAAATTAGAAAATGACTGCCATCTTTTCAAGTGAAAAAGCCTCAGAGATATGTGAGCAGACGCTCGCCTTGGAGATTCTCCCCTCAGTGACATTTGCCACATTACAATTGCCTTCCATTCCTTTAATATACCCTTTCTGTCTGTATAGGGTCTCAGGTGGTTATCACTGTTAGAAATGAGATTGTGGTTCGAAAGGTCACCAAGGGCAAAAAAAGGTCAGTGATATTTGCTCAAAATACATCCGCCACCTTGGTTACATCCAGAGTAGGAGCACACACAGCGCAATAGAGCAAATATAATCCAAAAAATAGAAGTAAGTTTAACCATTTTTCTTATCAGGATATTATCCTTCACCCTTTTCTGAGAGAGTACACACATATGCTGGTCGTTTCATCGTACATCTCTTTTTGGGATGTGAATGTCACTTCATTAATGCCCTTTACAAAGATTTTGTTCCACAACCAGACTTTTTTTTTTTATCTTGTGAGATGGGGCGGTTGAGATCTGTGGAAAATCACAACAGCACTATCATAAAAACCCATAAAATCCACACAAATTTGACTTGCATTAAAATGTGGTGGATTGATTAAAAGGTTTACTAAGAAAGAAACGGTTGAATGGTTTACTGATTTGGAATATCACATAGATGGACAAATAGATATGACTACTGTTGGTTGAAGTTTGTACCTTGAGAGAAAAATGGTGGTTGTCGTGTCTCAACATGTTCCTAAAAAAGCCTGATTGGTGGGTTGTTTTTAAGTGAGTTTCGTTTCCTGTCACAAGGACAGAAAGTGAGACTTTCTTACAGACTAGAACGTAAGCAGTCATATTTATCATCAAGTGAAGTGAAATCCACCAATCAGGAAGTCCTGCAAATGGGACATTTTTGTCTTCAGCTTTACTTTAGTATTCAATGGAGGAAAAAAAGCTTTATGCAAATTTTGTCATTCATATTGTGAGCTCAGATTGCTATGAATATTTTTGACATCACAACCCAATATGTGCTGCACATACATGCCACTGCTACAAAAGCTAGAAATGACAATAGGAATGACTCAACGGTGGCAGAACTTAAATCAGATATTGTGCTGCATCAACATTCTGCCTACATTGGTGAAGATCTACTCATCTCAGCATGTCAAATGCTTTAAGTAATTGGACATATTTTTTGGTTATTTAGGTAAAAATTACCCTACCAAACAAGGATACTTATACAATGTTTATAATCAATGAATTTCCAACCAAAGAAGATCAGGGGAGTATAAAAATAAAAAAAATTACTCTAAATAGTTATTAGAAGTCTTAAATATTCTGTCTTTTACATTCATCTTTTATTCCAGTTTTGTTCTGTTTGCTTATTATGACTGTTGATGCAATTGTGAAGCACTTTGGAGAACTGCAGTTTTTAAATGACCAAAACAAATAACATAAAAGCATCAATCTGAAATCAATTTTAAATGAAATAGCAACAAGGCAGCTTAAGGTATTTTTGTTTTAACACGTTCTATTTTATTTTATTTTTTTCATTTAATGTGGAATATAAAAAGATTTGTTTCTTGCAATAATTTTTCTTGGGCCATGATAATCATCCAAAAACAAAAGTACACACATAAAATATTCACAGCACTCATACCTATACTGATAATTGTTTTCTGAAAATGAAACCAAGTCAGTATAGGTTGGGTTTCTTTTGGTTTGTTAAAACTAAAATGACAATAATATTCACAATTTGCCCTACATATGCATTGGTAGTCCATCGTTCTATTACCACTCTCAAAAATGAAATAAAAAAAATTGCTCTCAAAATATGAGTAATGACATTTCTGAAGTCAGACAAAAAAATAAAAGTCCCACCATCAGATCTTACAAAGGCTTAAACTTCAGAGACGCATGTTTGACATTTGCAGCCTCTCTTTGGCGTGACCTTTTCAGAAGTTCGCCAAACATATCTAAGTGTCAATCTCACCCTTTGCTTCTGAAATTTTAATTTCTGTTCCTACTGACAAGCAGAATGGGAGAGAGGCGGGATCTGTGTTTTGAATCTGCTTTAAGGTGATTTTGAAATATGTCTGAACAGATTTCACATGTCCTACACAGTCCTGTCAGGTTTTTGAGGGATAATAATATTAATACATATATATATTTTAAAAATCCCCAAAATATATGTCTAGAAAATAAAATCAGCTGCAGCACTCAAAGAACCTCTCTCTTGCACCTTTATGTGCTCCACTCATAAATATGTAATAAATAATAAAATAAAAGTAGAAACATGATTAGAATATTTCTGTGCAACACTAAATGTACTGAACTGCACACAGCATGGTTTTAATGCAACTGTTTCAGTGCAAAAAAAAAGTTGGTATAAAATCTTGAGCCACAGCGCCACTGTGTGGTGAAAGAAGGAACCTTAAATTCAGAGCTTCTCTCTTGCAGAGTGTTGTTTAAAAAAAACCCAACTAAATATCAAACCTCTGGTACATAAAATATATTAAAATAACCCATTATTTCAAAACAATAGGCTCCTCACAAGCTATGTGACTGAGGAAGGTTTGTTTACACTTTTCTAGATACAAATCGCAAGATGCTTCACAATGGTTAAAAATACATATATAGAGATAATACACTAATTTACAGAGGTTACTAGCTGTGAAAAAGACATGACTGCAAATAATCCGAATCATAATCGCAACCTGCGGCTCTCACACCAAGGTAGGAGCTGCTCTTCCTCTACAGGGGAAGTCCAGGGTGTGGCTGCTCAATGGCAGCCATTGAGTCGGCTTTTAAATCAAACGTGAAATTATCTTAATTATCTCCAGTTCGACAAGTTTGGAGTCCAAGCTATAATGAAATGCTTGAGCTGCGAAAGTTCACACCAACACTCTCAAAATTATTTCCAGCAAACCAGCAGATTAAACAGGATGTCTGGCTTCTTCTATTTAATTCCAGTTGAGACTGTTACTGCTGCGTTTTCCCTCAACCTGAGGCAGATCATGAGCTTTTAATTTATTTTAAAAAGTAAAACCTAAGCTAATTCACTCTCTGACCTTAGACCTGTTGAATTTGAAATGATTATGAAACGCAAAATACAACATTTGAACTGGATGTTTTGGCAGATTTGACACAACTCCAGAGTTTCCAAAGTCTCTCTCAGAAAGTCCTTTTGTGTCGTTGTCTATTATGCCTCGCAATCTGCTGAAATGTCCCGACACACAACGGCTGGGGGTGGAATCCACCAATATTACACCATTGTTCAACCTCGGAAGGTATTTAAAAACCTGTTTCAACAGCTATGAACTGCGAAGAGAAAGTGGATTTGCAAGACAAGGGTGATGTTGTGCACTGCAGCTCTTTAGTCCGCCAACCTACAACGAATGGAGACCTCATATCATCCTCCATTTTCCATCCAACTTGAGAAATTAGTTGATCAGCAGAATTTAAAGCAATGAAAGTATTGGTAATGTAATTATTAGCTATTAAATTATTAACTCTGAAGGTAAAAAATGTTATTGATTCAAGGGAACGATTAGCGATGTGCCAACACATGTCAAAGTAGGAAACTGACTTCAGAACAGGGTCCTGGATCCTGTCAGCCACACAGTTTCCCTATTCGTATCACCGTCAGACTTTACAAAATGGAGCAGAAAGACTCTTAATGAGGACAAAAGAGAAGACGTTACACCTGTTCTGGCCTCCTTGCACCAGCTCCCTGTATATTAGGGATACAGCTTAAAATATTAGTCCTGACGGTCGGGGCACTTCATTGCCAAGCTCCTAAATATATATATCAGGATTCCTTGGAGCCTTAAACTTGAAGCTACAGCGGTTCCGATGCCTGTTCTGGTGCTGTAATTCAACCCTTCTCCATTTTGTATTTCTGCAGTTTGAGACAGTTTCTGCTTTAGCGAGCTCCGATGCAAACCCTTTATGGTTTACTGAAAGGAAACGTGGTTCTCTGACAAAACCCATAACCCACAAAATTAAGATCAACCAGTGATGGCATAGTTACTTTGGAAAAGTAACTTTAATCGGATTACTGATTACTCCTTGAAAAAGTAACTTAGTTAGATTACTGACTACTTTATTTGGAAAGTAACTAAGTTACATTAAAAGTAACTTTTTAGTTACTTTCAGCAGCTGCTAACAACAACGCTCCACCACCTGTGAAAGTTGCATTGATCTTTGCCAAAACTTAACTGTAAGCTATTTTATAATGGTAACATCAACAATGTGTCTCCACTTTAAGGTT
>CAEFZX010010937.1:0-12485 GCA_903066825.1 Alfaro cultratus
TATATTATTAAAACTTTGAAAACTTTCTGTGCACCGTCTGTATGTAGGCACATGCAGCTTATACACAGGTGCGGCTTATGTATGTACAAAATAGTTTTTCCTTTAAAAATGTACTGGGTGCGGCTTATAATCGGGTGCGCTCTATAGTCCCGAAATTACGGTATTTATGTTCTTGTGGAGTATGCAAATACACTTAAAATAACAGAGATGTTCCTTCCTAAAATGTTAAGTCAGAACTGCTGATCTTGACTGTATAATATTAATGCTTTTTTAGAGTACTTATGACCACTGTGATGTAGTGGTTTGCAATTTACTTGTAGTATTGAGACAGAAAAGATAAATGTATTTTATGTTCTCCTAAATAATCTCACTTAATGACTTGTTTATATTATTCTTTTTATTCTCAGTGCTTTGTAAATTGATGAGGCTATAACAGTTAATAATTTAATTTTCAATATAGAGCTCAAGTTTCACCTGTAGTAAATTAGAAGAAAAAGAACAACATGTTTATACCGAGGCTTCCCTTCCAGCTGGCATCCTTGCGCTCCTCTGTGATCGGTGAGCTGCTAAGCCCAAGGCTGTGCGAAAGCAGTCCTGAACCACTTGGACCAGTGTTGGAGATGGACATCAAGGATTTAGAAGGACGCATGGCAGATGGTGCATCAGATTTCATGGGTTCCTTCTTAGAGCGCTGATGAAGCACCTTTATCATGGCATCTTTCTCAATGATCTGGGCATGAAGATTCTTTATCCTGCATTAATGAGAAATTAACTTTGAGTTAGATCAGGATGCAGAGACTATACTATATGTATAGTAGTACTAGAAAGGCAAAAAGTGTCAGAGTGGCAAAACAAAACAAAACAAAACAAAAAATGAAACAAAAACCGAGAACTCTCCCACACTAACAATATGATTGTTCAAAATCAGGAGAATTTCCAATTCACAGTGTGCCTTATCGGGATTGTTTTTAAATGCTTCATCAGATTCCTTTCCAGAAATGGTACTCCATGAGCAAATCTTGTCCTTCTGACTACTCTGACTCAGGATACATGCAAAACCCAATGCAGACCAGTTAATCTGGATTCATACCCCATCAGTTCAGTTGTCAAATTTTAGGGGGAAAATTTAGCTCAGCTCAGCAACTAAGATTCTGGGTAAAGCAATGCACAGAGCTAATATGCTATTCTTTGGCTATGTGCTCATCCAGGAGTGAATGCTGCAAATCAATGATCTGCTAGGTTTCCTTAAAGAGAAGCCTTTTAAACTAATATGAGTAATTATCTGTTAATTGATCCTGTTTGATAACTAGGATCAATTAGAATGTGTGTATGTATGGTTGAATTAAAATAATTTTTTTTGTGCCTTGAGACAACATTTGTTGTGAATTGGCAATATACAAATAAACTGAATTGATCATCACATAATATCAAAGTTGTCCTTTTTGTTTTCTATTTTAAATCATTTGCTTTTAATTTTATTGCTTATATTTTTGTAAATGAGCACAATGAGCACAATTTTCACATGTGCTCATGTGAAAATTCATTATCATCATTAATTGTTGCTGAAAACAAACTCAAGCAAGGGCTGAAGCCATGGTTATTCAGATAGCTGGTGGGAGCTTTCTGAAGATTTATGCTAATTTGAAGTTAATCTCAAATTAGGATTTATAAAAGGCAACGTGTGTCTGAACACAGTTTCATAAATTAGAATTGTTTTGGCAAGTTTCAGTAATTCTCCCTACTGAAAACTTTCAGTACAAAAATTACACACTTTTCTATGAATAAGGATTCAGATTTCATCTTTTTAACACCTTGGCATCTCCCATGGCATTTTTCACAGCAATTAACACCTTGGACCATGTGACCAAAACAACTTATGAAGCACTGTAATGGATATTTTTGGACTGAGAGGCAGACAACTCAAATATAGACCTCAATGTAGCTCAATATTTGATGGGCCACATGAAGTCACATGTATGTGACTTCAATGGCCCTATAGTTGAAATTGTTCTGACTCGAAGATGTGAGCTTGTTACTCTCAACCATGTTCAGTACAGAACGAGCTGCATGAAATTTCTTCAAAAAACAAGAGAAGTCCAGTTATCTTCTATTTTAAACACATTTTAAAGCCCACAATGAATTTACATGTGCTGTATATTTGTTACCCAACCTGCTCTCCATATCGAGACAGCGACGATTAGCCATTAGGATCTCTTCTTCTTCCTTCTGAATTCGAGCTTCAACAGAAGTATCGTAGCTGTTGCTCGGAGAATGGCTTATCCCTGCTGCAGATGTATCCCTACAGCACAAGAGACAAATTTTCAAAAACAAGCAGAAGGTGATGATCTTGACGAGAGGTCTTTATCTCAAGTTCTCAAGGGACATTGTGCTGCAGCTTTTTTAACAAATTTGAATCAAGTGGCTGAATTACCTTTCAGTATGGAGTCAAGTTAACAAGGGTCCTGCTGGTGAACTAATTTTTTGACTCAGGTATGCTGAAGCATCTAAAAGTTGCAGTGCACTGGTCCACGAGGAAATCACAATACTATTGGAACCTTCCTAGTTAAAATTGTTACTTAAGGAAGAAAATCAAAATTAAAAATTTATGAGCATGAGAAAAGTGTTGCGAAAACCCACAATACATTTTTGATTGATTATTGAGAAAGGTCTTACTAAATTGGTATATTATTTTAATTTCACATATAAATAAGATGTGGGCTGCACAGTGGCGCAGTTGGTAGCACTGTTGCCTTGCAGCAAGAAGGTCCTGGGTTTGATTCCCGGCCCGGGGTCTCTCCGCACGGAGTTTGCATGTTCTTCCTGTGTATGCGTGGGTCCTCTCCGGGTAGGTGCCTTATCTGGATTGTGCTCACTATGTGTGAGTGTGTGTGTGTATGGTTGTTTGTCCTGTTTGTCTCTGTGTTGCCCTGCGACACACTGGCGACCTGTCCAGGGTGACCCCGCCTCTCACCCAGAACGTTAGGTGGAGATAGACACCAGCACCTCTCGACCCCACTAGGGACAAGAGTGTAAGAAAATGGATGGATGGATTTAAATAAAAAACTGTGAACGTTCGCTTCCAGCCGGTAAGAATCCCACAATGCAACTGTTCATTAAAAATTTACAGTACAGCTGTAAATTTCCGCATGTGATCCAGCGGTCCAACCACGTCCCATATACTTTCCATACACATTTCAGATCACAGTAAAGAGCTGAAGTTTAAAAACCCAGCCACCTTACTATATTTTCATGCTGTAGTTTTTACAGCCATTTGTTACAGTGCAGCTGCTTACAGCGCTGCAAAACTTAAAGCATGTGTTTCTGGCGATGCTCCTGATTAAACTCATAATATGCTCCTTGAGCAGCTCTTTGATAGCAGATGGCATGTCCGTCCTCCACAGCTGAACTATAGTATTGTTTTTGAGTTTGCCGTGAGGTAATCACGAGCCAATCAGAGAATGGTGCCAGCTGTCAATCAAATCACTTTGGTACCATACCTGGCTTGGTGAGGCTAGTACTACCCCTGAAGTAGGTACGAAAATCAGAAAATAGCCAGCCAGAGCCATGTCAGATCTACTAATGGAAAATTATTCTGGCTGGGGTGGACCGAGATCAAACAGGTTACAGATGGTCTAATGGAAAACTGCCTAATGAGGTTGGCTTAACTCCAGCCGATTGACAGAAAGGCTACCAGTTTTTTTGCTCTCTATTCACCTTTTGTGAATGTCCACAGAAGTCCAGGGAGGGAGTTGTCATTTCATCATGACTATGTAATTGTCAGTTACTTAAACTCAGTATTCTGACATCGCCGTCAGATTGAGGGGAAATCAGAATTTTAACAGTCTACATAGTTTTTTCATGAGCTTTAGGAAGAGTCACCCTGTGCTTAGTTTCCAACTTATGGTGCAAACTAAGCCTTATGACCAGTTGTCATAATGTTGTAAAGACAGACAAGATAAACAGGTTTTCATACACAAGACAAAATTTAGGCCTGAAACCTGATGTTGTCTTCAACTGCAGAAATCTCACCTCTGCATAGCAACGGACGCGGCAGCATCCAGGGCAAACTGCCGCATTACACTTTCCTCTAAATACTTTTGCTCCCATTTAGTCATGTCAGCCTCCAGAGCCAGAATGCGCTCCTCCTTCTCTCTTAGGTGCTCCATTAGGGCTGTGGCATTGTACTCTGATGTCACCAAGCCGCTGCTCTGTGAGGTCCCTTGACGCTGAATGGCATGATGAAGATTGACGGGAAAAAAACAAAACATGCACAAGACATAAGAAAAACATTTTCTAAAAGTTCACACAATCATCTCTAATAGCCTGAGGTAGTATACAGTTCCTTTTAATAGCTCTAAACTCCATCATTGTTATCAATGTTTTGGTTTTGATAGTTAAAATCTGAACAGGAGATTTTTGGACAGCAGTAGGACCAAAAACAGATTCATCTTTGCAATCATTATCAACTGAAAAACAGCTCTAAGAACAGTAAGTTGCAAACTAAATTACATTATTATTATCACTGTGGTGGCTTACTGGTTTCATGTTTTGTAATCAGAGTGAGAGCTACATTGCCTTCCCTTCCACTTGTGCATATGAGAGAGCATTGAAGTTTAAAGAAAAAACTGCTCTGAATTAAGCATATAAATTAACAGTTAATTTTAGCTAAAAACTAGCAGTGAAATATCACAAGGTTGATACAGAACTGTGGAGATATTTTAGGAATACAGAATTGTGAAATGGTTACCTGCTGCAGACGTAAAGACTCCAGCTCTCTTTCCAGTCTTGTACGAAGACGGTGTTCTAGTTGTTCTCTTTTCTCACATGCTGCCTGAAGCTGGGCCAGAGCCTGTTGCATCCTTTCCACTTTCTCCACATAAACTTGTTTTTTTTTAAGCTGCAGATACATAAAAACACATATTCCTTTTAAGTTACTGTCGATAACGCTTTTAATGTTTTGTTTTCTGCCACAGTAAAACAAAAGGCTTATAATAAGCCATCCTCTCCAGCAGAGTGTAAGACAAAGTAATACAACTTATTAAAAAATATGACTTTCTCCAGATGTTCTTATCCATGTTAGAGGTGTCAAAAAGAAAATTTGATGCTGCAGAAATGAACTTAATGAAGGATTGAACATCAGAGATATTCAGTATCATAACTGTGTGTAAATGTATGATGGTGAATTTCAAAAGAATTGTAAAGTATGTATACCTATTCAATTTCTTCTCAACAAACTCTTATTGTATTTTTTATGTTTTTTTATGTTTGGACCCACACATAGTTGTGGTCTGAAGTGGAAGGAGAATGCTACTTGGCTTTCAAAATCTTTTGAGAAGAGAAGTCTGAAGCCTGTCATATGTTTTAGTATTCTAACCACTTGATAGCGAGCTATCAAGTTAACCACATAGCAAGCTATCAAGCTACCCATAGTTTCTCAGGAGATTTTCTTCAAAACTCATACCTATACTGAAGTCAGTTAATGATGAATCCTTGGTAAATGGACAGCTGTCAAAAACGCTCGTGCAAACTATAAACTCAGTCCCACTTAAAAAGGATAAGGACCCTGTTCATTGTAGTTAATAGGCCAGTCATAATGAATCCCGTCGTAACTATAACGCTCTGAGAGTGAATTTGCGTGTTGAAAATTACATTGGTGAAGCATGTCAAAATGCATCAACACAACGAATCTAATGTGGCATTTAAAAAAGAAACACTTGACGAAGTTTGGCTACATCGAGGCTCAATGCAGGAAAAAAGGACATCCGGAGCGGCCAGGTAAAGCAGCACACAACTACCAACACTCAGCCGGAAGACCATGATGGTCAGAAAGCTAAACAAATAACTCGAGAAATAATTGAAGTCTTGGAGCTGGCGGTGTAAGACGCTGGTTCTGCTCTCGCTCTTGGACCGCCGCTATGAGCTACTGGTAGTAATATTTCACAGACGTAGAGCCGCTCAACCTCCACCAGACTGAACTCTCACACCGAACAGCTGCTTAAAGCTGCAGCATGTAAATTAAACAAACAAACAAACAAACACAAAAGATTTATATTTATTAAAGTATGTCTATTATGGACCGAGCCCTCCCGGTGACATGGGGAAATTTTTTCTTTTGCATTACCTCGCAATACTTTTGTGTTTCCTCTCAATAAGTTTTGCGTTCAATATTTGATGGTCAATTTTGTATACAGTCATGAATAACAATTTAATATTGCAAATATATACATATTTAAAGACCCTAAATGTGCGGGAAATGGTGGTAGAGGGCCGCACTGGTTAACTCGGGGAATCTCATCTGCCCAACGGGTGTCATGTCAATCATCTCAGGGTCACTTCTTTGTTCTGTCGCAGCGGACCACATTGTGTAATCATTCTAATTGGCCACATGATGGTGCCAAACCCACATTATCTGGGCCAGCAACGGTATATAGCCAGTCAACATCCCAGTCAGGGTGCTTCATTTGTGCATTTTACTTTAACTTTTAATGGCTTAATCCAGATATACTTTATTGGGACTGACCAGGACACATTCACAGTTAAGATTGTTTTATAATTTATCTTAAAATACTGTAATGCAGTCCTGTGCCCTCATTGCTAAATCAAATGCCAGTGAATCCCCTCTTTCTGTTTGACTATGCACATGAATGCATTAAACAATATAGCTCAGTGAGTAATGCAATGGACTCTGAATCAGAAGGCTGCAGGTCTGATTCTGGGTTGAGCCGTGTATTTCACTTCATTTCATTGTGGGATCAATAAATTCATTTTGAATTTGTTTTCTCAGCCAACATGAGTAAGCACAGTGAAATAGCTCGCTGAGTAATGTGATGGACTCTGAGGCTGCAGGTCTGATTCTGGGTAAGGGACACATTAAAACGCATGTCAAGTGGGTGGGGTGGTGCATGGGGAGGACCTGCTGGATTGGGTGAAGAACCCATTATGACTGCTTGCTGTTCTAGTTTGATGTTGTAATAGAACACTCGCATTTGCTATCAAGGGGTGAGGTAAATCCCAAAGATCTACATTTGCAGTTAGCTGGTCCAAATAATAGAATGCCTCCTCTTCTTTATCTGTTGAGAGAATTTAGTAATATATCAGGATACAAAGTTAATCTATAGTTTTCTCACCTCCTCCTCCAGTTTAACCACTTTTGCCTGGGCATTGTTCAGCGCTTGGTCTCTGATCTCAATGTGTCTCCTTTGGTCATCTGCAGTTGAGCGCAGTGCATTCAGCTCCATCTCCAGCTTTTCCTTCTCCCGCAGAATTTCTTTATCTTAATTGATAATAGAATATAAAAACCTTTATGGTCATTGTATATATAAAGCACACCTTCATTTTGTCTATTTTGAAGCATGTAGACTGAATCCTGCCTAAAAACAGATTTTCTACTGATTCATTGGCTTCATGGCTCTTGCCTGTAGTCAGCTTAATTTAGTTCCAACAAATCTAATGATCAATAAAAGCTGATTCAGCTACAACACCCCTAAAGAACTTTCTCTAGTAAAAGGAATATGGAAAGGTACTTCTAAAATCAAAAATGAATTTACTTACAAGTTGGAGCGGTCATGGTATGGCCTTCAAATTTTAATACACAAAATCTCATTTCAGAATTGTTTAAAAAATGTTCTAAGCTAATATACAATTGAATTGCCGAGTTGTGTGTGTGTGTGTGTGTGTGTGTGCGTGTGTGTGTCTGTCACTCACTCTGAGCAACCAACTGGGAGATGGTTTTCCGATTGTCTTCAGAGCTATCACACTCTTTAGAGACGAGCTGTTTATTAGCAGTCTCCATGCGCTCTTTAAAATAACATAAGACAAATGCATCATGACATCCATAAATAAATAATAATTTAATAATGATTTAAAAATTTGTCATATTTAACACTTTGCTTAGTTATCACAAGTCTTACTAAAAAGTGGGAAAAATCATCCAATGGCTTGGATAAGATCATTTTCTTTAACCTTTATGAGAGATAAAAACTGTGGATACATTTCAGTCTGAAGACACCTAGATTACCCTTACAGCGAATTACAACAATGCTTTATTTCTTAAATATACATGTTTATTATTTTAAATGTATACCCACATGCTTTTGGAATGAAACACAGAAAATAAAGTTATAAAATAAACATATTTTTGTTTATTTTATTGATATGTTAAAACAATATAATTAGATTTCTTGGTACCCAGAAAGAGACGACTAACACTTGCATTATAGCTACGCTTTAAGCTAAATATATAATCATATTGTGACAGGAGCATTCAAGGTTCTCTGAGTAGCATTCGTTTCGTGTCTCACTATGGGAACGCCCTCGGCGTGACCTCATCAGAAGCTCCAATTACACTCCACCAGCCCTGATTGGCTGGGGATAAGTCTGTCAGTGCCAGGGCGAGGGGGCATGTCCCACCCCCTACCTATATATAGGACTGGCCCTGCACAGACAGATCATTCAAAAACCTCTCCTCGCTACGAGCAGAAGTCCGACTGGTTTCTCTCTCTTTCGCCTGCTATTCTGGAGCTTAGCTTAACTGTCCATAGATACGAGTGCGAACTCGATCTCCGGGCGCTTCGTTCCAGACTGGTGGTGTTTATCGGGAGAAAACCAGCATTCAGTCTGTTGCAAAACAGCACTGTTAGCTGTGAAGAACTGTGCTGGGTAGAAATACGCTTCACTGTTTTTCCCTCGAGTAGCAATACTCCATCGGTAGTAATACCGGCAGAAGTAGCGATACTTCACACAAGCTACTGTTTCGCTGTGCTAGCTACCAGCGGGATGAGCCGCAACGCTCCCTGACACCTAGCCACATCAGGCTAGCTGTTTTAGCTGTCACCGGCTTCACTGTAGCTTCACAGAAATCGTTCCTGCAATTAGCATGGACGCCGGAAAGGCTGACGCTAAAGCGGACGAAAACCCACGAGCTTGCCCGTGTGGAAATAAAATTTCGAGTTGGGACACTCACTAAATGTGTGTGACGTGTCTCGGCTTAAGGCATGCCCAAGCAGCCCTCGAGTCATCGGAGGAGTGCTCTCATTGTAGCCGGCTCTCCCTAAAGGTGCTGAGACGCCGTCTGGCCCGTCAGTTGACACTGTCCCGTCCTGGCTTCTTCTGCAGCTAGCCGAGAAACGCCGGCTGACGCAGAACCAGGACCAAGCTGGGGCGATATGCTTGACGCTGTTAACGCGTTGCCACTGGATGTGAGCGGCGTTAGCTTCACAGCTTGCCCGCTTGATTACCCCATGGCAGGTGATGATGACGCAGACTCGGATGCAGGTTCTGAGCTTCTCATCACCGACGAAGATGAGGATGATGAACCGCCTCTGGTGCTCCGAGGTCAGGTTGCAAAACCCCCACCTTCGGGCGTCAGCCAGGTTGGTGATGGTGACTCTTTTTCGTCTGCCTTGGATGTGGACCTGCATAACGCGCCGCAGCAAAACTTAATATCCAGTGGCCCGAAGTTCAGGCTGAAGCGGCAAGATCACGTTTCGACGGCAAAAAGCTGCCAAAAGCCAAGAGAACGGTAAAACAGTTCCTGCCTTTCTTCCCTGAGTTGCTGGAGGAATTTTCAGTTTCCTGGCGCAACAAACCGTACAGGGAAAAGCACCCAGTGCCAGGTGGCTCGGTTCTAGACTGCGAGGGAATGGACGACCACGGTCTCCGCCAAATGCCTCGAGTCAAGCCAGTGGTGGCAGCGCACCTTCACCCGAAAGCTTCGTTGTCCTCGGGTGGGTTGGCTCCATCCCTCCCCTCAGCAGCGGACCGCTTCCAATCAAACCTGACAGGGAAGTCCTACAAGGCGGCCGCTCTATCAGTTCGCGCTATGAACGCCTCTTCCATGCTGATGGCGTATCAGGCGGAGCTGGAGAAGGAGATGACTGCATCACCGGACGCTACACTATGGGAAGAAGTGTGTATCATCACTGATCACTGTCTCCATCTCCATAAAGTAGCGATCCAGGGAGAGCTATGGGGCTCATGGTGCTACAGGAAAGGGCTAGATGGTTAAACTTAACCATGCTTTCCACAAGGGAAAAGGAGGACCTCCTCGATACCCCATCACCCCGCATGGCCTGTTTGCTGCAGCTGTTATATCTATGCAAAAGAGGTGTGAGGAAAAGAAAAGGGATGATGAGGCTTTAAAGCTGTGTCTCCCAAGACGGGCGCCGGCTCGCACAGCCACCGCTCCCACATCCCAGCGCCAAACCTTCGCTCAGTTTGCCTCCCACTTTCAGAATCCCTAAGCTGCCGAAAACCCAGACGGCCGCTAATCCTTCTCAGAAAGGCGCTGCTGCTAAGGGCTCGTGGCCGAAGAAACCCGAAGCCACTCGCCCGGATCAGCAGCCACCCACGTCCACCCAGACGGTGAGGAGGAGGAAGCGTTTGGCTTGACAGCTTTTTGGAAGACAGAGAGCGAGCTGGACTCGTTCTCAGACACGGCTCCGTTACCGAGCCCTTCCATAGAGTTCAGCAAAGTTCGGCGCACAAATGAGGGCATGTTCAAGCCCGCTCAGCGCGGACGAAACGGGAACCGTGTTCAGTTCGGGATGTCCCGCTTTGGGCCCAGTTCACGTCCCACAAGCACTGTTTTATGTCACAGAACATTAAACTTTCACAAGCTGCCGCATCCAGGCAAAACAGGGCGCAGCTAAAAATGTTGCAAAACAAATACCAATAAGAGGGGAGATGGTTGATCGCTTCCTGATACAATACATAGGAGCGCAGCCTCTCCCCCCCATAAGCAGACATATGACCGAGGGGAAACCCTCGCGCATGCGCGATGCGAGTCGAGAAGTCTTGCAAGCCAGCGCCACAAGAGGGCGGTATTACTCCATGCAACACAAACTGGCCTGTCAGCCCGCTGTCACTGAGACTGACAAAATGGGCAAACTGCACAAACTAAGAGTAGGTTTTAAGAACAATAAACCGTGGATACCGGCTGCAATTCGCTCTGCCGCCTCCACAGTTCAGAGGAGTGATTCAGTCGCAGGCCAGGGGCTCCGCAGCTCTTTTCCTACAAGAGGAAATATCCTCTCTATTGGAGAAAAGAGCGATACAATTGATCCCCCAAGAAAAACGCCAAGCCGGTTTTTACTCCAGATATTTCCTGGTCCCAAAGAAAGGTGGTCGAGGGATGCGTGCAATCTTAGACCTTCGGGCTCTAAACAGACATCTGAGAAAATACAAGTTCAGAATGCTGACACACGCTTCCCTCTTACGTTTCCTGCGCCCAGGCGATTGGTTCACATCAATCGATCTCAAGGATGCGTATTTTCACATTCCAATTTATCCACCACACAGGAAATATCTAAGATTTGCATTTCAGGGGAAATGCTACGAGTATCTCGTTCTCCCATTTGGCCTCTCATTGAGCCCAAGGGTGTTTGTGAAATGCACAGAAGCCGCCGTGGCGCCACTCAGGCAGCAGGGGGTCCGTGTGGCCACATACATAGACGATTGGTTGGTCGCAGCCCCGTCACAGCAGGAGGCTGCAGATCACACAACGTTGCTCTCAAGACACATGCTGGATTTGGGATTCAAAATAAATGTGGAGAAGAGCATCCTTTTTCCCTGTCAAAGAATCTCTTTTATCGGTCTGTTTCTAGACTCTGCCCAGGCCAAAGTGAAACTCACAGAGGAGAGAGTAAAATCACTTATGAACTGCATGTCCCTGTTTCACAGGGGAAATTTTGTGTCTCCTCGTCTGTGCAGACGATTACTGGGTCTAATGGCCTCAGTTTTGGACGTTGTTCCACTAGGGCGCCTTCATATGAGGGGAGTCCAACGTTGGGTGGCTTCTCAGATGGTGGGCTTACACCCCCCCCCCACAAAGTGAGGGTCTCAGCCGCCTGCAGAGCAGCTCTACGTCCCTGGAGGAGTGCACACTTCCTAACTCAGGGTGTTCCTATGGGAACTATACAGAGCAGACAAGTGGTGACTACAGATGCCTCCCTGTCAGGCTGGGGGGGGATCTTCGAAGGGAAATCAGTGAATGGGACATGGGACAGACACATGCGTGCGTTCCATATCAATTATCTGGAACTGCTGGCTGTTCTCCTGACACTGAAACATTTCCTCCCTTTCCTAAAGGGTCATCACGTATTAGTCCGGACAGACAACACGACTGTGGTGGCATACATAAACCGGCAGGGGGGTCTGAGATCCCATCATCTTCATATGCTGGCACACAAGCTTGTCATTTGGAGCAGCAGTCATTTTCTGTCACTAAGGGCCACTCATGTCCCAGGAGTGTTAAACCGGGGAGCAGATCTTCTCTCCAGGGGGAATCCTCTATATGCAGAATGGAGACTTCACCCCGAGGTGGTCAGGTTGATTTGGCTGCGTTACGGGCAGGCCTCAATAGACCTATTTGCGTCTCGGGAAAACACACAGTGTCCTCTGTTTTTCTCTCTTCACGACCGGGAAGCACCTTTGGGGGTGGATGCTCTCTCCCACCAGTGGCCCCGAGCTCTCCTGTATGCATTCCC
>CAEFZX010010941.1:0-13691 GCA_903066825.1 Alfaro cultratus
GCGGCTGCGGCGGCGGCTGCGGCGGCGGCTGCGGCTGCGGCGGCGGCGGCGGCTCCTCCCTGCTGTGTCTTCACATCACAGGGCAAAGACAGCCTCCATAAGCCAGAACTTTACAAACCCAAACAGAATTTATCTATATATTATTAGTATGTTATTTATCACAACTTCTTCTTAACTTTATTGCGTAAAACAACATCCAGCTGAATCCAGAGTGAAAGTGGCCAAAAGATTTCACTCCTGGTCTCCAACAGATTAAAGTATCTGAAATAATTCTAATATTTGGAGGTAAAAATCAGGAATATTCTTCATATTTGCTGGAGCGTTGATTCCCAAACCGTTCAGCTTCGGTGAAACAATGGGACTATAGTCCTCAAATACACTGCAAAAACTTACCAAGGATTTGTTCTAGTTTCTAATTTAAATATCTTCGTCCACCTGAAATAAGACAAAACTAACTCGCAAGCAACTTTTTATCACAATAGGAGCTTAATTAAGTCAAGAATCTACCAGTGGAACAAGAGACTTTTCCCATATTATAAATTAATCTTATTTTACTTAAAAACTAGCTTTAACTTTTTCATCAATATTAAGGAATTATTGACTTAAATTGTGCTGAGAAGTTCCTTGTAAGTTAGTTTTGTCTTATTTCAAGTGTAATAAGGTATTTGCAGCACAAACTAGATAAAAAATGCTTGGTAAGATTTTGTGTTTTTGCAGTGTATTAGTGCTGAGTCAGTTAAACGGTGACATCTCAGCCAGTTTATTACTTTTATTTATCTGTACGATGTTTTTTGTCTCTTCCGACACTGATAGCATAAATATGCTTTACCAGTTTATTCTTACTTTCAATGAAGAATCATCTGGAAGTAAAAACATGGAAAAAATGCTTTCTAATACACTCACAAATATAAATTCTCCTTTAAATTATTTTTACTGCAACTTTATCACAGGATTATAATTGAACTATTACGCTAAATGTTATTATTTGTGCTATAATTCTTCAAAGTAGATCATTTTGTTACAGCCATCATGTCTGACTTACTACAGGTAAATGTTGCCACCTGTTCTCAACATTCATAGAAAATAAAACATCTTTTTAATTCTTCATTAAAAACTTATTTTACTCTCAACAAAGACTCAAAAATGGCAATAAACTTTATGTAGATGTATTTTAATGGGCTAAGTTTGGAATTATTGCTGTTTTTCCCATTAAAAACAACAGAAACTACATTATATTGAGGCATAAACAATATGTTTATTTGCAGAACAGCTGTGCACAACAATCTGCTTCTTTAAATTACCTTAATTACCATAATCCATCAGTCTGTGCATTTATCTAAAATTCATCTGAAAGCTTCTGTTAAGGTAACATTCACCATTAATTAACCAAAATGCTAGAAAATTTCAATATTTTCTCAGGATTATTATAGAGAATTAAAAGAAAAGCAAGTCAGATGAAACTAACACATCATTTAAAGGTTATAAGGGAAAAAAACTGTTACTATGAATCAATGATTCAAATCTGCTGTGAATCAACTGATATCTTCCCCAATTGATTAGCTAAGATTAAAGAAACAGAATATAAATAAGGTTCAGACTATTTATCAACGCAAGGCTAATAAAATATTAAAATAACATTCAAGCTGCAGTAATTAAAGCAGATTAAGTTTTTAAAAAACTATCAGTGTGTCAGAAGCTCAGTTCTGAACTTTGAGTTTAACCTCAAGGAAAACTGAGTTTCTTTAAATCAAGGCTAAAAGTTCACCTGCTTAGAGCTGCTTTTGATTCATAATAACTGGAATGTTGATCAATATATCTGATGTATATTTACTTGATGATTCTGGCAGTTTTACAAAATGTGTTTATTTGTTTTCTAGTTGTTCATTGTGTTTTGTTTTTATGACCTGACAGTTTTCTTCAAACTGACGGCTTTTAAACTCTCAAACATCAGATTTGACTTCAGTTTTTCAAATGTTAATTTAAAATGTGATATTTTAATAAAAAGCAACACAGTTTGGGGAACAATGCAATGCAATTAATAAGCTTTAATAACAGTGTTGTAACTACCAGTGATCTTCAATGACTAGTGGTGGGACTCGATTAAAAATCAATAATTAATCACGTTTAATCAAATGTCAATGGACAAAAAACGTTTTGCTGCTAAATTATTGAATAAATAGACATATGAGCTCAGCAACAATGTAAAATCTTTTTTATAAAGTTAAGCTTTCAAGTGTTTCAGGGATTCCTCATGATTCATGCAAATTCTTAGAAAAGTCGCTAGAAATGTGGACATTAGCGTTAGCTGCTACGTGTTTAGCATTGAGTTGTTATTTTAGCTTTGAATAGTTTTGCTACAAGGCTAACTCCTTTTAGTACAACTTGAACACAACAATAGTCTTTTCCAGGGTTTTTGAAGCAGAAAGGAACCAAAGTTGGCCAAGAGAATCAACTTTGTGGTCCAAGCGGGATGTAATTTCGTTTGGACGAATCATTCCTGACGTGAATGATAGCAGATGTCGGGTGTGCGTCAGATTTACGACCGGACCAGAAACGTGCAAAGACAACAGTTCCAGTTTGGGACTTTTGTATGTTTAAAATGAAAAAGAGAAAAAAACAAGTAATTGTGCTAAAATCTTTAGAGCGTTAATCAAAATTAACCTTTAAATATCTCTATTATATCTAGTAAAACTATTTCTGCATTACTGGCTCTGTAGCTTTTGAATTTCTGTAGATGGTGTTCGGTAATTTGTTACAAACTCTGCTGCTCCCTCCTTTTTACATTATTACCCAGCATCACCTTCCCTTCAGGATTTCCTTTTCGTTTCTCATCCTTCCCACTCCCCCTGTTTTAAATGGCCTTTCTCCACTCGGTTTAATTGGAGAGTGTGAAGTTTGTCACCATCTCATTAATGTCTAAGTCTCTGCACGCTCCGGCAGTTCTGCTCCAGTGGGCACATCTGCCCATGCTCATCCAAGCAGCCGCAGAAGTGTCAGACGCAGAAAGAGCCACACGCATTTGCCCATATGCACCAGCTAGGTATTGTCACTTGGGCTATTAAAAGTAAAGCTGGACCGATTATGATCCCATTCAGAGAGAGAATAGCTCTCCTGACGTGAATGATGGCACATCATATGGCGCCGGCTGGAGAGGGAGTTTCACTGGTGATGGAGGGGAAAGAGAAATGACAAGAGAAGATGGAGGAAGATGTGCAGGTACAGAAAGTCGTGAATAGAAAAACTGAAAAGAGCTGGTAATGAATGACGACGGCACCTATATGGCTGGACACTCTAATCATGCACCTGGAAATTAGAAAAAAATGCTTGAAAGGCAATGAATGCATGCACAGAATCACTATTAAAATGATCATTATAGAAGTAAAGTGAATGATTTAGGCGCCATCTTTGATGTGGTTTTAGTGGAAATGGACTTCCTCTTTAGTTTCCTCTGTTTCTCATCTCCAGTGTAAGTTTATTCAAAGTGCCTGGAATTTGTATTTGTTACAACTGAAGACATTTGCATGTTTCTGCTGAGTACATTTTTCATTTAGCATTTAGCATTTTTGCTAACTTTAGCACACTTAGCTTCCCCTAAGTTAAATTTTCAAGATAAATTCTATAATTTATTTTTGCTTTTTTTCATTTAATTAAAGTTCGACATCTGTGTTGAAGGTTTGATTATAAAGTGTCAGCCGTTTATATTGATGCTCTTATTTTGAAGTCTGTTTACGCATAGGTTCCATTTCCTCTCCTCAGGTTTATTCTGTACCCAGAATGCATTGCTCTAGCTCTAGGTAGGAAGGTGTTGAATGACAAATTTGACCCTGTTGACTTTAGCGTTAGCTTCTGCTAAATACCTCATTAGCATAGCGCTTTAGCGTTAGCAGAACTAATGGTTATGATGAATGTTTTAGGATTAAAGCATCTACCTTTTCAGCTAGCTAGCGGTGCTCACAGCTGCTTTTGGTATCTGCAGTCTGAGTTATTTTCATCTTACACTAATCTTTAAATTTATCTTAAGAAACATTAATAAATGGTAAAATGAACATTTTGCGACAGATTAAACTCAAACTATAGAAAAAATCTTGTGTGAAAGGATGTCCAGTAATTTTGATTTCCTATTGGATTTCATCCAGTTTAGTAGACTAACAGAATATTTCCCCCTCATGTCCGGTTGGAAACATCTGTCTCTTGCTTTCTGGACCTTGTGCTCTCTGCCAGCAGGCAGATAAATGTCCAGCTCCTTATCTTTCTACTTTAAAGAGGGAGAGGGACGAGGCAACAGGTTCTTGCTCAACAAACTTGGTTGTCCGGAGGGACGAGTCGTTGGATCCCATCCAGGTACAAACAGAAGTACATAACAGATAAAAGAAAGGGGCTTAGCTCCAAGGTTTATCTACAGGAGATTAAAGAGTGGATGATAAGGGAACACAATCTCTAAGGAGACAATCCTGAGTCTTTTGTCAGAGTCGTTCTCTCGGCTGACAGAAGAGGAACCTGGTGTTCTCTCTGTGTCTGTTCTTCCTCAGTCTGACGGCCATTTTAAACTTCAGCAAGTCGTCTTAATCGTATCTCATTAAGCTTTTACTCAATTACCTCTGAAAAGGCAACTGAACAGGAAGGATGTTTTCGGTAGACTCGGTTCGATTGGCGACTAAAGTTGCAGCATTTCTTCCATGTTCAGCTGCTGTGGTCAAACCAACCAAACCCTCTGAGCAACTGGTTCCCCTCGTCGCCCGAGACCTCCAGTATCTGACCACAGCCGCCCACAAATTGCTAAAATCCATGAATACTTAGTGGAAACACCAAATAAATCTCAATATGCATTAACACTCACAGTGAAAGCCATCTTAGCATTAAGCTAAAACAAATGAGAACCATTTGTTCTCATATTAATAAATTATAATATGCATTAACAGACACAGTAAAAACCATCTCAGCATTAAGCTAAAACAAATGAGAACCACTGGTCAAAACAATAAAACCCTAAACCAACATAAATTACACTTTACCAAACAAACCATTTTCAAACCGAACCAAAGAATAGTGAAAATAAAGTAAAAATCATAAGTAAGTATGTATATTAGGTTGGGTATATATGGTGAGAGGCAGACGTTAACCAATAAACAAGAGCAAGAGAATCATTGTTTTATTGACACGCTCTGTTCTCCTCCATAACTGTGGAGCTAAAACTGTAAAATAAGCTTTCCTCGTCTCAGCAGCAGTTACTTACCCCACAGTAACGCCAACCTGTATTGACGACTCCACAACAAGTGGCCCAGTGAAATGCATTTGTGCTCATTAATGTCAACATATTTCACTGTGCCTCATACTTGTTTCACACTCTGCAGAGCAGAGGATTCACATATTAAAACCGCCCTTCAAGACTTTGGGACAGCTCTAGTAATAAAGGATTCAAATAAAGCATTCCTGGTGGAAATCACAAGCATACGGAGGAGGGCTGCCAGGATGTAGAAAGCCAGAGTAAAACTATGAATATGTCAGCTGTTTTATTTTTTTGTCCTCGGTGGAAAGGTTTATTTAAGTGGTTTATTGGGTTCCTGCTCCTTTGGGGTGGGAGGGGTGAGGGACAAAGGAGAGGAGACAGAGGGCATTTATGAGATTAATACAAAGTAAACTTGTGGTTTAAATGGCCGCCCCTACAGAGGACCTCAGCCGTCAGCAGGACGCAGACAATGGGAGAAACAGGGTGGGGCGCTGGCTTCACAATCAGCTCAGGGATCAGATAGAAAATGCTGTCAAGTAATCCAAGCAGGACGTATTAAGTGGTTTCAGGAAAAATGAGGAGCAGGAGCGAGAGAGGGACAGAAAGTCTCATGTCTCCATTATCTTAAGTGCAGAGCGACTCTGGAGGCCGAGCGTCTGACATCCATGTCACATGTATGACTCCACGCATGACGCTGCCGCTTGATAATTTACTTTATGGTACAAGCGTAAGGTCATGGTCTTTCAAGGGTAGATGTGAAACAAAGCTAAAGGCACTGAGCTCCTGATCAGCCAGTAGCTGCGTTTCTGTTACACAAAACTTTGTTGATATTCTGCTAATGTCAAAAAAACACAATTTTGCAATTCCTGTGTTTCCATTCGATATGAAATGCAATTAAAATCACATGTGAATAAGATTATTCACATAAAAAGTCATTAAAAAACATGACAAAAAACATGCAGTGCCGGGATCCTCCAACTACTTCCTGTCATCTTCTTCTTCGTGGTTTCCGCCAGAAGTAACTTGAAGTTGTTGACAAATCTTTGTGTCACAAAAAATGTTTCCATTGCAGTTTTGTGAAATAAACCAATTTTGACGCAGCCAAAAAAACAATCTTATCCTAGAAGCAAAATGTTTTATATAAAAAGGAGTCCTTTTTCAAAATTGGCATTTTTATATTAAGCTAATTTATTTTCAAAATGTCAAATTGTGCAATTATATGTCAATGGAAATACAGCTAATGTCCTTAACACTGTCATGTTATTTTCTGTCTGTAGTAGTAGTTTAATTTTATTAAAGAGAAAAACATTATTTCTTAGTATTATTTTTAACTTTATATTCTTTACTTTTTAATATGTGACAAATGTAAATGCAAAAAACACCATAATTAATTTCTCTGTTGGAGTAAATTCATTGGAAACAGATGTACTGTGCTGATCCAGTGATCTGTGATTGCTTATTCTATTCACTAAACTGATAACACACATTGTCTTTAATGTTACCTCTCTGACTATATAGTATTTATAGAGTGGTAGCTTTTATATTTTGAGAGTTTACTGTATTTACCGATCGTGTCTCGATTGGTTTGGTCTGAACTGATGTAAGGGAAGCGACAGAAGAGACCAAGCATTGTTACTTACTTCTGTCCATCTGTAAACTGTTAAACTCTCAGAGAAATGTTCCCAGAGGTCAAATCCTGCTCTCTGGATTGTTCTTGGGAGGCAGGAGAAGACTCTATCTGAGAATCAAACATCCGACACGGTGATAAAGAATCAGGTGGGAAATGGCACTTCATCACTCAGAGGGAGGCAAACTTCATCTGCCACTTTAGATCCGGCGCTTTGTGAGGGAACGGCTGCAGTAAATCCACAGGGAGAGTTTCAGCCTCTTCATGTTAGCCATGCATAAAAACAGCTGGATATTAGGATCCATTTGTCCAGAGACAAAGATTTATTCAACTATGAAGGGTCTACCTGCAACATGCTTTTCCACTGGGATTCACCGGATATTCCTCAAGGTTTGATGTTTTAAATATCGTTTTCTGTAGTAGCTATGAAACATTCACTTTTTGAACAATTTCTGAAATTCCATTTGAGTCTCAGCTGCGTCTAAAAACAGCCAAAGCTCTTAAATTCAGTCACATTGCCATCACTACCTGCAGTAATTCTTTGAAGAATGTGAATTAATATGAGTTACAACAACATTCAGGCTGCTTTCACTCTGCAGCCTGAAGTGACCCAGTTCTGACTTTTTGTCAGATCTGATTGTTTTTGCCGTGGCCGTTCATACTTCCAAATAAATGCGACCTGAAAGTGTCCCGCATGCGCAGTAGGGGGCGCAATAACGTCAGCGTTCTCAGTGTTCTGCCAACCGCCATAAAAAGAAGAAGTGCTCATTGCTTGAGGAAGTAAACATGGATGCTAATGGTGGAGCATAGCTTACACATAGCAGCATATTAACAACTTCATCCTCATAATAGTCCGTCATGGATGTTGTTTCTCTTCCTGCAGAATAATGAGATTTGTTGAGTATCAGTGACCTTCAGGTCGGGTGAATGCGACCTGGACGTTTGGTCGCATTTGAATTAGATCTGGGTCGGATATGCCAGTGGGCTAGAATCCGAAAAGAATCCGACCTCTGTTGTTCAGACTGTCATGAAAAGATCGGATTCAGGTCAAATTACGTCCAAAAAGTAGGAATTGGATCACTTCAGGCTGCAGTGTGAACGCAGCACAAGCAGAACTCCAGCACTTTGGTCAGCTGGATTTACTGCTCTGTGGGGCATTTTGGTATTTTAAAGCTCATTGTGGAAATAATTCATATAAATAGCATAATTACAAAACAACAAACATTTTTCCATATCAATTTATTTCAATGTAAAACTTATGAAACTTTAACAAAACCTTAATTTTTTGTCTGGTGAATTTTTTGGTTAAAAGAAGCTTGTTTTTCCTTCAGTGAAGTTATTTGATACTTTGTGACAAAATGACTCATTGTGTACAGCGCATTGAAAATGCTCCTTAAAGTAAATTTTTTCCAAAACGTAAATGTAACCAGTTGCAACCCAACTCTGCCTCCTGCTAAATACCAACAGATGCTACTAGCTTCACCAGCCAGCCAGTGGTCATAATGTTATGCCTGGTCTGTGTAGTATGCTGCTGTTAAAACGTTTCTAACCTTCTGTCTGTAATTTTTCTGCCCACTCTGCTCTGATTGGTCGACTTCTTGACCCAGATCAGCCATTATTCAGATGTGATTTGTAATGATGTCGTCAGCTGAGAGGAGAAAAGCCAGAACTGCTTCAGGCCATCTCTGTTTTCTGGGAGGAAAGAGACAAATCATTTTGCTTTGGACTCACTGAAGGTTACAGAGAAACAAGGAATGACTTTAATGTGAACAAACTGAGATAGAAGAGATGTTAACGTTTAGCTTCACTTCCATTCCTGCAGCGCCACCTATAGATAAAAACTGACTCAGACATGCAGACTGCTGACGTTCTGGTTTCACTCACAGCATTTCTATCTGTTTTATCTCTGGTTCTGTCAATAGCAGCTCTAACTAATGAGACGATTCTGGAGTGACGCATGGCTCTGCAGAGGACAGGCTGGAGGATTGGAATAGGCCCAACCTGGGCTGAACGGCAGGAAATGAGAACATCACCTCAGTTTCATTGCTGTTTGTATATTAGCATAACTGGTTTAATTTTATGTTTTTGTGAGTCAGCAACTTTACTTTCAGGGGGTTTATGTACACAGGGGCTCCCCATGCTAATTAAACACAAACCAATTACAAAAGCTAATCATCTAAATAATTTACAAAGTGTCCCTTCTGATGTTCACCAGAGACCAAGAAGCAACAGGAAGGTGTGAAACGATTATCTGCTCAAAATGCTGCAGCTGAAGCTGCAGAGAAACGACAATCTGCAAAATCCTCCTGAAAGGAGCTGAGGATCTTAATGTCCAATTCGTTGATGTTTGTTCCTGTTTTGCAGTAGGAGGAAAAAAGGGAGAATTTTTTGTGCTAACTTTGGTTTTAAAAGTCGCAGCATTTATGCTAAAGGATGCCAATCCTGGTCTGAGTTTTATGCATCAGCAGGACAAGGTTTCTGGTTTGTGGTTTGTGCAGCAGCAGCTGAGAACAGTGAGTGACCATCAGTGACGGCTCAGTGTGCTTTGCTGCAGGCGAAGTCGTGACCTTTAAAAAGCCATGCTAGCTGTGCTAGCCGTGCTAAGCCACCATGGATGTCACTCCGTCTCGTTTGATGCTGTTCCTCCAGGAAGCTGTTTGATATTTTCCAACCGTGTCATGCAGCAAAACAATGACCCCAAGCGCAGCTATAGGCTGAAAACTGCAGAAAGTGAAGAAGGAGAGAGAAATGTGACACAGCGTTGTCATGGCAATCAGTCATCTGATGATGCATCTTATTTTATGAGGGTACTATACTTTTTTATAAAATAAAAGTCTTATTCTGGTGAGAAATTTCCAAATACTGTATGTATTCAAGAAAATAAATGTCTAAACGTTTCTATCACACACTTTGTTTTCCAGTAGTTTCATACAGGAACCAATCAGATTAACTCGGTCACCGGGTCAGCAGAACTTTCTACAGAAATACACAAGGAGTTAATGGCAGCAATGATTCTATCCACAAGAAACTCTTAAGCATTTATTTCCAGTTTGTAGACCAATCTCTTTTCTCAGTCATGATTGCTTTAAAATTAACAATATTTTGAGTTTGTGTTTTAATGGTTGCATGTTTCACCCTACTGTGAAATGAAAACGGGTCTTTCTTTTAGTAATATTTGTCACTGTGTGGTTCTGATTGGGTGTTTTAACCTACACAGAACAAAGAGAACTGACTGCAAACAAAGCACTAAAAATACCCAACATAATTTATAGGCCACCATAGGAGGAAAAACAGGCCAAACCAACGTATCCATTTTACAAGGTTTCATTGTGAAACTAATAGGTTTTGCAGCATTTCTGCATTTTGATGTGCGGCTGAGTTGCACTTGGCAGTTTGCTGTGGTTGCTGTGAAAAATCTCTTGATTATTTTTCCAGATGACTTGTAATAGCTGCGCCACATTCATTTCAAGCCACTTAAACATTAAAGGCTGTAAAATGCCGCACACATTTGGAACATCAATTGAAGAATTTGGAGCAGCAGAGAATTTAGTAATTGGCAAGATTAATAATATTTACAGCGGCGAGATGCAAATCTGCCTTCGCTGAGGCTCCATGAATAATTGAGTGCGAACAATCATTTTTAATTATTCATCCCTAAATATTCTTCAGTGTGTTTTTTATGACCGCGGGGCAAACGGAGTTTTGTGACAGCAGCAGTAATTACGCCGGCCCTTCTTAATTGCGTTAAAAAAGTTCCTTTGCGCCAGCGGTCTTCTTCAGAAACACGATAAGACGCAGACAGAGAGTAAACAATGCTCCTCTCAATCTTCCCACTCATATTCCCATCACTGAGACTTCCTGTACCGCTTCTCCCCGCCCGTGTTCGCCACTCACGACTAGAATATTGATGCTAATGGTATTAATTACTTATACTGTTTTCATTTTCTTTTACTATGTGCCTCCAAACGGCGCGGTCTGCAGGGGAAGAGGGCAAACCGAGCAGACTTTGACTGAGGTGGGAAATTAAAAAAGGGAGTGATAAGTTGATGTGTGCAGCGAGGCCTTCAGACCTGCAGGACCTAGGAGGAAAACGGCGCTCCTGATTAAAATCACAGCTATCATTAAAGCAGCGCCCGACTTGCTGCTTTTAATTGAGGGGTTTTAAACAGACGCTGTGACTCGACTGCAAAGAGCGGCGCTGAAGGCTCTTTCTCTGAGCCTTTTCCTGCACAGGCCACTGCTGCTAATGATGGACCTTCCTGCTGCTACAGATAACCCAATTATTTTATTCACAAGGAAATGCATCACAATTAGACCACGTATTAGAGGCAAAACAAGGAAAAAGGACCAGGGAATTTCTGCCAAGAAACTCAGACATTTTTAGATTCATTGCTAGAAAAAAAACTGGAAATCTCTGAGTTTGAAAAGTTGAAAATTTGCTAGAAAAAAGTTCGAAATTTTTAGATTAAGCTCAGAAATTTTCTTTGAAAAAAAAGGAAATTTTGAAAAGTCAGGAATTTGCTAAAAAGAATTCAGAATTTTTGAGATTCATTTTAAAAAAAATTCTAGAAAAAATTTGGAGTTTTCTGAGTTTGAAAATTGCTAGAGATATTCCAAATATTCTCTAGAATTTTCTTAGTTTGAAAAGTTGAAAAATTGCAAGAAAAAAGCCTTAAACATTTTCTTTTAAAACTGGAAAATTTGAAAAGAAAAAAGTGAAATTTTTAGATTAGACTAAAATCTTTTAGAAAAAATCTCATGTTTCAAGATAAATTGAAAATTTGCTGGGAAAAAAATCTAAAATTTAGAGATTAATCTCAGAAGGTTTCTAGAAAAAAAGAACATGAAAATCTCTTCTTCAGAGGTACCCATGTTGTTTTCTGTAGTGGTTGCTGCTGCAGCGCCCCCGCAGGCGAGGAGGCGAACAGGTTTCATAAACGGTTCGGTTGGTTTGACTCAGAGCAGAGAGAAAGAAGCACAGCAGCTGGAAATGTTGCAACATTGATCCCCAACTGAACCAAGTCTATCGGAGCTTTTGAGGGGGGCAGGGTTATTATTATTATTATTATTATTTTATTGTTTTATTGGTCTTGAACTGAATCAAAACGTCAAAACCGAAGATAGGAAAGTACTTAATAAAAAGTTAGGACTCCTCAGTAAAAGACATGCACCTGTTCTGGATCTGATCGTAAATCAGACGTCCAGCTTCTTCATTTGTCTCTTGAGGCAGAAAATCCTGAAGTCCAAACTGTGAGATAATAACCCCACAAAAGATTTTGCAGCAGTGGCACGATTCAGGTCTGTTTCCTCCATCGTCTCTTGTTAATTACATTCACCAGCAGCACATGAAGCTGTTCCGGCTTCTCTCATCTTTCTTCTCCTTTAAACGCCTCCTCCTCACTTCTGCAGAGTAACCAGAAACTGAACCGGAGGCCTTTGCTGCCCGCTATCGATCTGGGTGTCGTAATGACGCTTGAGAGATTGCCTGCACCGAGAGTGATCTGGGAGCTGGAGCAGGATTAAGGAAGCCATGGATTCTCATCGATTTCTAACTGATACAATCATTTCATTTGGGCTCTGCGATCTTTAAGACTTAATGCTAGAGCACGCCGCTGCGCTAACAGGCTTAACACCTCATGTTGTTCTTGAAATTCCTACAAAACTTATTAATTGAGGCCAAACCAACGACTGAGGACCTGAGCGATCAGAAATAGATTGAGGTTTCAGCGAGAATCGCATCCTGACCAGCAGAGAGGTCAGACAGATAATGTAGCAGCTAGCCGTTTATTTTGATACATTTATCAATATGCTTCATTTCTCCCTTTAACCTGCATCTACTGACTTTTACTTCAAGCAGACTTTGGAACAACCATTGATAGAATTTGGCTAAGCATTTTGTAAGAGTTACTCACATCCAGATCAGCACATTTTTAATAGCAGAGATAATTTTTCATTTATCACTTTAGAGTGTTTGCTAACTTTGGAATTGTTTAGTACACTTAGCTTCCCCTAAATTAGTTTTTCTGAATAAAATCCAAAGTGCTAATTTCAGTTCCGATTAATGCAATAGGGTTAGCGATGCTAACTCTTTAGCTGCTCAAATCCAAATCTTTTTAAACACAGATAACAGAAAACTTTATTTTAATCAGAGTAAAACATGACAGTTCTGTTTTTATTTGAATTTACCCTTTAATTTGTTTCAATAATATAGTCTGTTTGTGTACACTGTAAAACCTTTGAGTCACACTGAGTTGCAACTACTAACTTTCTTGCAAGTTTTATATTTTGAACTTAGTTTATGTTAACTTGAGTTTATGTTAACTTTTCGTTGGTTTTATCACATCTCCAAAGGTTGAGTAAACAGGATTTTTAAGTTAGGCTTAAAAAAAACTAAAAGAAGAAAAAGGCGGGAGTTGGGATTATTTCCCAGAATGCTTTGTGGCAAATTTTTGCATCTTGTGTTGCAGTGCGAGTAAAATGAAGTGTACTATATCTTGTGTGTTTTTAAGGCAAATATTTACGTTAGTTTGTAATAGTTGAGGACGATGTCGACTCACAATGGTTGAGATAATCAAAGATAATATTTCTGTGCAGAATTCAGTGTGATTTTAATCAAATGTTTCGTCATAGTTTGTTCTTTCAAGCCGAATCAAGGCTGTGAATTCTTCTAACTTTAAATTAGTTATTTTAACCTCTTTATGAGTGAGATAATATAGAAATGTGTTCAACTAGACCAGGGGTGCCCAAAGTCGGTCCTCGAGGGCCGGCATCCTGCATGTTTTAGTTCTGTCCCTGGTTTAACGCACCTGGATCAAATGATGGCTCATTAGAAGGCCT
>CAEFZX010010942.1:0-40094 GCA_903066825.1 Alfaro cultratus
AATGTACAGGCAGCCAGTGTAGGGAAGCTAAAATAGGAGAAATATGGTCAAATTTCCGGGTACCTGTTAAAAGACGTGCAGCAGCGTTTTGTACCCTCTGGAGCTGTGAAATATATAAATCACTCACTCCTATATAAAGTCCACTCCTATATAAAGTCCATTACAGTAATCCAGCCGTGTGGTAATAAATGCATGGATTACTGTTTCGAAGTGCTGTCTGGAAAGGATAGGTTTTATTTTGGCTAGCTGCCTTAAATGGAAAAAGCTGGATTTTACTACGGCTCTAATGTGTGCTTCCAGCTTAAGGCCAGTATCCATCTTGACCCCTAAATTTGTAACAACCGGCTTGACATACTGGGCCAGAGAGCAAAGATTAGTCAGGGAATCTGTAGTGGATCTGCCAAAAATCACTACCTACTACCTTAACTTAACATGTGGTCCTGTGTCTCCTTTTGCTGAAATTTATAAGAATTTTGCAGAGTTTCCTTGCATCCTGTCTAATGTCTTAAATGCTAGTTGGCCTTAAATGCATTAATCACAAGTCTTAAATTTTGGCATGGTATGACTATATAATTTCGTATATTTTGTTATATATAATATTTGCAGGTAAAACTTTGATATGCCTCACCTTCCTAGTGTTCTGTGACTTAAGGCTAACGATAACTAGCTGCTAATGTACCCTAGTTAGCTTTTTTTTTTTTTTGCATCTATCAAGTGAGTCAAAATTTATCTCCAGTTGGCTGGACGGTGTTCATCTTTGGCCCTGGATCACTTCTGTTGCTAATCCATAAAATATTATGTTAATTTGTGCTAACAACTTGGCACTACGGAGGTTAAGGGTGTAGAGAGCCATATGGAGAGTGGGAAGCACAAAGCTGCTGCTAAGAGCCACAAGCAGACCCCAGAAATGTCAGTTTTTGCTGTGCTTGATTGTAATGCAGCAGCATCCTCTGACCATTCTATAGATATGTTTTTTTCTGTCTTAAATTTAATTCAAGGTGGCATTAAAGAATAGAGCCTTGCATTTGACCCTGGCTTTAGTGGTGGGACTTGATTAAAGATTAATGTAGCTTATACATCAGATTTACGGGCATGCCAGAAACTCAACACAAAGTTCTGTCTCGTGACTTTTGTATGCTTAAAAAAATGGAATTAATTGAGTTTCACTGCAGCCATTGTGGCACATGTTAATGAATTCAGTGCAATATCTGTTTATCTTATTTTTTTTGAAAAATAAATCTCAGGTTTTCCATGTGCCGCTGGAGGAGCGCAAGTACAAGGACATTAACCAGTTTGGGGAAGGGGAGCAAGCAAAGGTCTGCGTGGACATCATGCATAAGACCGGAGCCCACCTGGAACTCTCCTTAGCTAAAGACCAGGGTCTCTCCATCATGGTGTCTGGGAAGCTGGATGCTGTGATGAAGGCCCGCAAGGAGATCGTGTCCCGACTGCAGACTCAAGTACGAAGCTTTGGAATTTCTATTGCTCAGCATTTATTGTCTGTGACAAAGATGGCTGAAATGTTTTTTTCTTTTTCTTTTTTTCAGGCTTCAGCGACTGTCGCTATCCCAAAGGAACACCATCGCTTTGTCATCGGCAAAAACGGGGAGAAGCTTCAGGAGTTAGAGCTCAAGACTGCCACCAAGATCCAGATCCCACGACCTGACGACGCCAGCAACCAGATCAAGATCTCTGGTACCAAGGAGGGTCTGGAAAAGGCAAAGCATGAGATCCTGTTGATCTCTGCTGAGCAGGTAATGTTTATGTCCTGTGGAAACATTTCAACATTAAGTTTTATTTCCCAGTTTTGCCATTTTTAACTTTTCTTATGCATTTTTAAAAAAAAAAAAATAGGATAAGCGTGCTGTGGAGAGGGTGAACATTGATAAGGTGTACCATCCCTTTATCACCGGTGCCTACAATAAGATAGTTGGAGAGATGATGCAGGAAACTGGTGCTCGCATTAATGTCCCCCCTCCAAGCGTGAATAAGAATGAGATTGTCATCACTGGGGAAAAGGAGCAGGTGGCCCTTGCTGTGGCTTTGATCAAGAAGATCCATGAGGAGAAGGTGAGGGGGAGGCAACAAAAAATCAGATTGTCTAGAGCAATGTTTAGTTCCCTTCAAAAGGTACAAACAGCTGGTCTTTGTATCTCCTGCAGAAGAAGAGTACGACCACGATTGCGGTGGAGGTGAAGAAGTCTCAGCACAAATATGTCGTCGGCCCCAAGGGAAACACCCTGCAGGAGATCCTGGATAGAACTGGCGTCTCGGTTGAGATCCCACCTTCAGACAACAGCTCAGAAACAGTCATCCTTCGTGGGGAGCCTGACCGCCTGGGGCAGGCCCTCACCGAAGTGTACGCCAAGGTACAGGCGCTTTCTGATGCTGAGTGAAAATGCTAACCGGAGGGCCTGAGAGTTAGAGGTAAAACTAACTTTTTGGTTTTGTTTTCAGGCAAACAGTTATACTGTTTCCTCGGTGTCCGCTCCTTCTTGGCTTCATCGTTTCATCATTGGCAAAAAGGGACAGAACTTGGCTAAGATCACCCAACAGATGCCCAAGGTGAGTGTCGTCTAGACTGGAAGAAGTTTGAGTGTTTTAGTCCTAAATAAATTGATGTTTTTATCATTTGTGTTCAGGTGCACATTGAGTTCACCGAGGGAGAAGATAAAATCACTTTGGAAGGACCAACCAAAGACGTGCAGATGGTGCAGAGTCAGATTGAAGCCATTGTTACGGATTTGGTGAGGATTCATTTTCACTGAAGTCTAACAAATGAATTATCTTCTGTACATGAAGAAATCTTTGACCTGCTGATACAAAAAACTTTAGATTTCTTCTCTGTGACTACTTCCACACTAAAGAATGACAGAATTTGGGAATGGTGCATTCACTCATCTGCGAAAGATAGGATTTTTGACTTTCTGACTTGATGAAGTTGAAAACCATCCAGTTTTGGTCAGAGACCATTCATGGTGCATCTCTACACATGGAAGGCACACGTCTCATTTTTTATTTATTATTTTGCCTTTTAACAGGCAAGTCGAATGGATTATGCAGAGATCACTGTGGATCCCAAATTCCATCGTCACCTGATTGGAAAAGGAGGCGTCAACAGTAAGTGTGCTCTGAAACTGCATGATTAAAATAAAAATAATAATTATTTTTGCGCTTAAAAACAATCTGTTTTTTAACATTTAGTCAACCGCATCAAAGAGTTGCACAAGGTGACAGTCCGCATCCCCCCTGACAACGAGAAGAGCAACCTGATTCGCATAGAGGGGGATCCCCAGGGTGTGCAGGAAGCCAAGAAGGAGCTGCTGGAGCTAGCGTCACGCATGGTTGGTACACACCACTAAGACGTTATATGTAGTTCACCAGGCAGCCTCGCGTTGCTCAATAACTTGTGGGGCTTGCAGGAGAACGAGCGTACAAAGGACTTGATCATCGAACATCGTTTACACAGAGCCATCATCGGGCAAAAAGGGGAGAAGATAAAGGAAGTGCGGGACAAATTTCCAGAGGTGAGTTCTAACTCCTCGTATTGGTTTGCATTTGCTCTGTACTGAAGCTGCTGCCGGTCTCTGAACAGTTCCGTAACGCTTGTTCCAGGTCATCATCAATTTCCCCGACCCAGCACAGAAGAGCGACATCGTTCAACTTAGAGGGCCCCGGAATGAGGTGGAAAAATGCTCCAAGTTCATGCAGAAGATGGTGGCTGAAATGGTAAACTGTCAGTTTTTTTAAAATTCATTTTTCCCTTTATTACTACTGTGATACACATTTTGAGGTGCAGCACAGGGTGTCTGCGCATCCTTAAAGTATTACATGCATGTGTCTAAAATTAAGGCCATAAAATTTCTTCATTTTACCATTTTTTATTTTTTAACTTTAACTTTTATTTCTAACTAAATTTGCCCCTTAGTACACGGTCCCTGATTATCATTATCTAACGTTACAGGTCTTAAATTTTCTCTTGGCAGGACTATTTAATCTTGTATATTCAGTTTGTTTTTCTTGTGGGACTTTTGTCAGAAAAACAAATAAACTGTCAGGCAAAAGTACTTTATTGTGTTCTGTGACAAGGCGGTTGAGGCAAGCGGTCCTTCACTAACATACACTTGCTAGCTGTCTCTTTGCATCAATTATGGGTAAGTGCAATCATCTCCACTTGGCTGGACAAAGTTTGTACATTTCTGTGGACATATAGGTCTTAAATTTAAGACTTTTGTGAGTGGAATTTGAGTTGGTGAATCCCTTCAGTAACTGTGTGTTCGCATTTTCATTTTTGCTGGTTTAGTTGGAGAACAGCCAGACTCTGTCCGTCCCCATCTTCAAGCAGTTTCATAGGAACATAATTGGAAAAGGAGGAGCAAACATCAAAAAGGTGCTGTATGTTGTACTTTTTTTTCCCTTTCTGTATTGCACCCTCAATCCAAGAAGAAGCCTTAAGCAAGATCTTTAATACTGTAGATCCGAGAGGAAACAAACACCAAAATCGACCTCCCTGCCGAAAACAGCAACTCTGAAATGATCGTCATTACGGGGAAGAAAGCAAACTGTGAAGCTGCAAGGAACCGCATTTTGGCTATTCAGAAAGAACTGGTAAACACTCGCTAAATCCTGTCCATCTGGTTGGATGATAGTAAAACTACAGTTTATTAATTCTTATCTCTCTGCATTCAGGCCAACATCACAGAAATGGATGTGTCCATCCCGTCCAAGTTGCACAATTCGCTGATTGGCTCAAAGGGTCGCCTGGTGCGCTCCATCATGGAGGAGTGCGGCGGCGTGCACATCCACTTCCCCACCGAGGGCTCAGGGATCGATAAAGTCACCATCAGAGGCCCAGTGGAGGAGGTAGAGAAAGCAAAGCAGCAACTGCTTGCTTTAGCAGAGGAAAAGGTTCGTACAAATCTTTCAACTTCCTTGCTAAACTTGCAAGCATTTTATTTTGCCATGTGATTATACAATCTGATGTTTGCCAGTGAGGAGATGTTTAGCACCCGTCCACCACAAAGCCACCTACACTTTAGGGTGGTTACCACCTCTTCAACATGGCTGTCAACTATCATAAATTTATTCTGAAAAACCCTACCAAACTCTAAATTTAAAATTTGGTAAACCGTCTCTCACAGCAAATTAAGAGTTTCACTGCTGAGCTGCATGCAAAGCCAGAATACCACAAGTTTCTCATCGGGAAAGGCGGCGGAAACATCCGGAAGGTCCGCGACAGCACCGGTGCCAGAATCATTTTCCCCACCTCTGAGGACAAAGACCAAGAACTCATCACTGTGGTTGGGACTGAGGAGGCGGTTCGGACAGCGCAGAAGGAGCTGGAGGAGCTCATCAAGAGTTTGGTATGCCATTTAAAAAAATAAATAAATAAAAAATGCAAGTCCTTTACAAGAATGGGTTGGTATGTGGGTTCAATGGGAAAACCTTGAGGCCTATTTGATATCTCCGGTGTAATTTGTTTTCCTCTTGTGGGATTATTTTGTCAGGCAAAAGTTTGAGTCACACTCGAATATCTGTGTTCTGCGACTGTGGACTTTTGAGGCTACTGGTAACTCACTAACACTCTTGCTAGCTAGAGTATGTTAGCAGCTACCTTGCTAGCTTTGTTTGCATCTATGGGTAAGAAAAAATTTAATGCCAGTAGTACACTTCAGTAGATATGTAGGTCTTAAATTTCATTCATAATGATCTTAAATTGGAGTGGGTGAAGGGTGCAGATTATTCTGTTTCTGTGTAGCCATTTGGAACTAATTTATGGTTTAAATAATCTGATTCATTCAACACTTCTAAAAATGGCTTGATTTAAAAACCAAACAAACAAATGGCCAACGGTCAACCTTAAACATTTGGAATGTTATAACAGGAAACCTATCGCTAACCAGCCCATTCCTGATCCATAATGTGAAAATAAAGAAATAAAAGTGCATATGTTGTGGTTTCTAAATAGTGATGTCCATTTTGTGGTTTAAGGACAACATTGTGGAGGACACGGTGAACGTCGACCCCAAGCACCATCGCTACTTTGTGGCCCGCCGGGGTCAGGTCCTCAGGGACCTTGCTGATGAGTACGGTGGCGTCATGGTGAGCTTCCCTCGTACCGCCTCCCAGAGCGACAAGGTCACCCTCAAAGGAGCCAAAGAATGTGTGGAGGCAGCCAAGAAGCGCATGCAGGAGATTGTTGAGGACCTGGTAAGTGTTGGTTGTCTTTTTTTTTTTTTTCTTTTCTTTTTTTCTTTCCCCGTTGTTTCTTTCTTCTAAGATTTTTACTTGATGATTTTTTTTAAAATTTATTTATTTTGTTCCCCCCCCCAGGAGGCTCAGGTGACCGTCGATTGTGTGATCTCTCAAAAGTTCCACCGTTCCATCATGGGTCCCAAGGGCTCACGGATTCAGCAGATCACCAGAGATCACAACGTGCTGATTAAGTTTCCAGAGCGTGAGGACCCACAAGGTAAAAGGAGGCCTTCATTGTGTTTCTGACCAAAATTTAAACAAAAAGGTGCATTTTTGGCTCAAAACAATTAACGGTGTGTATATGTGTTTGTTTAGCAGCACATCCTGCAGAAGCCCCTGTTCAGGAGAACGGAGAGGCCAATGGTGAAGTGAAAGAACCTGTCGACCCCAACGCTCCCAAAAAGTGTGACGTGATTTTGATTTCCGGTCGCAAAGAGCGCTGTGAGGCTGCCCTGGAAGCGCTGAAGGTCGGAGCTGATGCCACGCCTCAGTTTGGACTCAGTCAGTTGCTTTTCTACATCTAAGCATGTTCTCCTGTCTGCAGGCCCTGGTTCCTGTCACGATTGAGGTGGAAGTGCCTTTTGAGCTTCATCGATACATTATTGGACAAAAAGGAAGTGGAATTCGTAAGATGATGGATGAATTTGAGGTACACCATCTTTTAAAATCAGTTAAAACGCGATGTGGGCTCAGTGCAGCTTCCTCATGACTTCAACCTGCTTCCAGGTAAACATACAAGTGCCTCCTCCTGACCAGCAGTCTGATAAAATCGCCATCACCGGCTTGGCCTCTCACCTTGACCGTGCCAAAGAAGGCCTCTTCGAGCGGGTCAAGGAGCTGCAGGCTGAGCAGGCGGATCGGGTTTGTAGTTCTTTCAAGTCGTTCTGCTTCAGCCTCTTTCACAAGATGGAACACAAAACTGGGATGATTTTCTTAGTCCTGCACTTAAACTTTAATGTTATCTCAAATGGGACCTATTATGCAAAATTCAAATTCTGTACTTCCATTTGGTTTCTACTGTTTCTAAAAACTGGTGTTTTTTCTGGCAATTAGTTATTATTTTTTTTATGTTTGGAAAATGAACGGTTTCAAAAACCTCCCAAATGTAAAATCACAAATGACAGGCACTGCACTGTTACTTAGCAACCCAAGCTGAGCTCCAGCACATTTGGTCGTCTAATTTTACTGCTGTACAATTGCTACTGGAAAAGACAAGTGTTTTGTTGTTGACTTGCCATCCAGAATCCACTTGCTTAATTTTGTTGGTTGTGCAGAAGGCTCCACTTCTGCTTTTCAGAGACATAAAGTCATATAATTGAGCATGTGTTAGCAGCAAACAGTGAGTTCAGGGCGTAGCCAGCAGCAGCTTATTTGGATTTAAAGTGACAGAAGCCCTAAAACAGCTCATTGGGAGAAATGACCTCAATACACAGAACTGATCAGACTCAAATCTCATTATCTAAGAATATTGGTACAAAAAAAATGTAAACACGTTTTGGCCTGTACTAACCTGCTCAAGGAATCATAATAGGTCACCTTTTAATGGTCACGCACAACACAGCAGCACAAAAGTCTCAGATCAACTTTCAAATTCATGAAATCGGGCAATAAAACCAGTTTTGTGCAAAAATTCTCTCCTGAACTTGCAGGCACTGAAGAGCTTCAAGCTGACCATCACTGTGGATCCAAAGTATCACCCAAAAATCATCGGTCGCAAGGGCGCTATCATCACAAATATCCGCACAGAGCATGATGTGAACATCCAGTTCCCAGAAAAGAATGATGAAAACCAGGTATAGTATGGCAAGCTAATGCTTAAAGTTCTTTTTTTCTTAACACATATATGAAATGGAACGGCTCAATTATTATTATTTTTTTTCCTCCCTTCTTCTTCAAAGGATCAGATCACAATTACAGGGTACGAGCAGAAAGCCCTAGCTGCACGGGAGGCTATCCAGGCGATAGTGGACGAGCTGGAGGAGATGATCACCGAGAACATCACCCTGGACAGCAGGGTTCACGCCCGCATCATTGGCGCTCGGGGCAAGGGCATCCGCAAGATCATGGATGAGTTTAAGGTGAGCTTCAGTGTTCACCTTAAACTGTTCTCCTGTCTAGAACATGCACAAAGGAACTCAACCAAAACCTCACTGATGCCATTTAAATGTTCATGTAAATGTACAAACTTTTAATCGCAGTAAGGCAGGAGCTAAACATGTAAATTCACAGAGCTTTTAAGTCAGATTTCTGACTTCAGTTTCTAGCCAGATTTTTTTTATTTTTTATTTTTATTGAAAATGTCAAGTTTTTTTTTGTTGTTTTTTTTTATTCATGACTTAAACATGACTTCTCAATGTTTTCAGATTGATCTCAGGTTTCCACAGAGTGGCGCTGCAGACCCAAACCTTGTGACAGTAGTAGGTCGCCCTGAACATGTGGATGAAGCCATCGATCATCTCCTGAACCTGGAAGAGGAATATGTAAGCTCCTCTGAACATTTTTATTTATTTATTTTTTTTTGTCCAGTCACGATCAAATGCCAAATGTTTGCTGATGCACTTTTTTTTTTTTTGGTTAATTTTCAGTTGTCGGATGTTGTGGAAAATGAGGCGAAGATGGCATACATGAGGCCACCTGGTGGCAGCGTTGCTGCTGCGGACGAGCAGCGTGGCCATTCCAAAGGTTTCGTGGTTAGAGAGGCTCCCTGGGCCACCGGCAACGAGAAGGTGAGACTTACCCAACTGGCTGCTATTCCACTCCGCCTCACCAGTTTTTCTGAATCCATTTGCTCCTTTTTCTTTCAGGCTCCTGACATGAGCAGCTCAGAAGACTTCCCAAGCTTTGGCGCTCCGGTCCAAGCGAAGGCGTCACCCTGGGGACCCAAACGCTTTTAAGCCGCTGGCTTAAACGCAACTAGTCAAATCTTCCCCTCCACCAACTCCATCTGCATCCCTCCCAATCCCCCCCAAAAACCCTCTGGACCTGGACTGACCGCTGACCCTCAAAGTCTTTAGTTCTCAGAATATCATCCTACATCTCGGTCACCAGTCCACAATAAGAGCTTTCAGATACTGTAATCCATCGTGAGCTTCGTGTCTGCGTTCACTCGTACCGTCTCGAGCCTAAATGTTCCTGCCACGTTGCCGTCGCGTCTACACCGATGTTTTAAATGTTTTAGACCAGACACCTCATTGTGGTTTGAACTGTTCTACCAAATCGTGATGACGAAGACATCACTACTTTTTACGTGAGCTGCCCTGATCTTAGTTGCCTTTTGCAGGAACACAGGGGGGTGGGGAGATACTGATTTTAGTGTTTAAACTTAAACGTCAGTCGTAGAAGGTTCCCACGCCCCTTCCTGCTTCATCCATGTAGCCCAGTGAAAATGACGTAGTCATCCGTTTCCAAGCACACTATAGTGATCGTCCAATCATGTCCTTCCATGTGCTCTTATCTGTGCTGCTGTGCGAACGATCAAACTTCGGCTCCCACCTTGTAGCCTTATGAATTGGTGAGCTGTGATGGAAGGTGTTGGGGAGGGAAAGAGGGGGAGGGTGTTGGCTGAGTTTCAGCCACCACAGAATGGCACCAACTCAAACTGCCAGATGCTTGGAGATCATGCCACACCTAAACTTTGTACAACACTAGGCTAGAGCTCCACAGCATCAAAACCTCACACTAACTGTTTTAAATAGATTCGCTGCATTATAAAGTAGATCACTCTACGGAAGTCGACCATCTTGTGCCAACTTTAACGACGTCCCGCGTTCTTCGCCCTCTGTAATGGGTCAGTGTCCAGTCCCTTTGTCTTCCAGTTGCTATGCAGATCCCCTCTGTTATATAGCAATGGCCCCTCCCTTTTTTATTTTTATTTTTATTTCAGCCTTACAACTAGAAAGATACAAACCAGGTAGAGATGAGTTGCTTTCAGTAGACAACTGCAAGGTGTTTCCTCATTCTTTCAAGAACATTTTCTTCCCGGTTGTGTGTTTTACTTGGCGTGTACGTTTAGCCTACTAGCTGCTAAGTAAATGTCTAGCATCTACCTACCTTGGTTTATATCCTCCTTGTATTGAACGAAAGATTATGCAAATACCATGAAGTGAACGGTTATGGGCGACACTGGAAAAAATTGTCCAAAAGCCAATAAAAAAAATTGAAAACATTTTTCATCTCCGGCGTCATTTTTGGGTTTATCACAAATGAATATATTTCACGATTGACCAACACAAAGCTGGGAGGTGATTGGATCAGTTGGAGTTTTGAGAATTTAGCAGTTCATGAGTTTATCTAAAAATAGAAAATTGTGGAAGGTCACTATGAAAATTGAATGACAAAATTTTATCATACATTGAACAGAGATTGTATTCAGTAAAACATTAAGCATAATAAATAATTTTCACTATTTCAGCCCAGACAGCAGAATGATCTCTGGATCTCCATTGCTCGGCTCACAGCGATGTCCAGAAGTTCAGCAAAAACGATGAAATGGGAAAAACTCGTCCTGGGGGGCGTGCTGTGGTGGCGCAGGGGTTTAGCACGCCCCACGTTTGGAGGCCTTAGTCCTCGACACGGACGTTGCGGGTTCCACTCCCGGTCCCGGCGACCTTTGCCGCATGTCTTCCCCCTCTCCTTCCTGTCAGCCTACGAGCCACTAGTGCCGCAAAAACTCTTTGGAGAAAAAAAAATGTAAAAAAAAACCAAAACTCGTCCTGATGCTGTAGATGAGCTGAAGTCCTTGCTCAGGGGGGCCCAAAGTCGGTCCTGGAGGGCCGGCATCCTGCATGTTCTAGTTCTCTCCCTGGTTTAACACACCTGGATCCAATGATGGCTCGTTAGAAGGCCAAAGAAGAACATCGACTTGCTGAGAAGATAGTCACTACCACCAGGGAGAGAACTAAAACATGCAGGATGCCGGCCCTCCAGGACCAACTGGGTCCCCCTGTCCTAGCTGATGGATTCTTTACAGCACAGCAGTATATCTGGTATGAATTCATCATATACAGAAAACTGAATTAACGCTTCAGCTGTTTATATAATATTGTTCGCCACTAGAAGAGAGAGCGCTAGTTGGCTCAGCTAGGTAGCGGAACAGTCTGTTGGCTCACGGCTAATCAAGTTGGAATACCGATTTAAAAAAAACAAAACATGGTGGATAAAGAGAGACTGGAGATGTAAAAAGAAAAATGTGTGGCCAAGACTCGAGGCCACACGATTCAATAACCAAGTATACTGGGTTTTTAAAGATTCTGATGCCCTGTATAGTCGGACATCAACCAACTAAAGCAGTGGTCCCCAACCTTTTCATCAAGACTTGTCAATGTGACAGGTAGCCAATCAGAAAGCGTGGTGACATAAGAACGGAGGGGAATCCCAAACAGTTGACATAGCAACTGAAAGTCCGGTGGACATCGGAGGTGATATGTGGAAATGTTTATTATATGTAAAGGTCATTTTTATATATGTTTATCATATGTGGTTATGTTTATTAAGTGTTGAGAAACGAGACTTTCTACCTGTTGCTTGTCATCTCGTCTCCCCAGGTCCGTTGATGTCATGTGTAAAAGTGAAACCATACACAACAATCACTGTTCAACTTCACAATCATCCAGAATTTTAATCAAACAATCAAGTGCATAAAATCACACTAACAGCTCAACATAATCATCTGAAACCAAAGCCACAAGAAGAAATGAAATACCTTAGAAAAATACGAAGACGCGCCTTCGCAGACCACTGTGTGGCAGTTTAGACAGTTCCACCCCAGTGATCTGACCAGCTGTTTTAGCTCAATTACTTTTATACCAAGGCGTGTTTCTACTATCTGATGACGTGTTGCTGTTTGCAGCCAGAGACCAGAGTACAGGTGTTACCAAGGCCAAGTGATGAATCTATCCACTGTCTAAGCTATACTCCCTGTGCACTTTCCCAGCATACGAACAAAAGATGTGTTCATTTCATACGGAAACATTTTACTCAGGAAAGCGAGACCAAAGTTGATCAGCTATCTGTGTTTCTCATTTCAAACTGCCTCAAACTGGTTCCTGAACTGCACAGAGCTCTCCTGACCTCTGACCCAGGGCATCAAACAGCAGATATTGATTATTAAAATTAGCACGTTTCATATAATGTCTTCAAACTCTTATAAAACAGACATGAGCAATTTCAATACCAAAACATCTGTTACACTCAATATTTTCTGATTAGTTTTCAACTTCCTTAGTTATAACGAACTAAAACAATTTCCAAATGAATATATGACTTCTACACTCTTAAGAATGTGATGTAATATAAAAAACTACTGATTAGACTAATTTTAATCAAATCGTGCTCATTATATGTAAGAAAAATGTTCTACTGATTAAGTTATATATTTTTTAAACCATGAGTTTAAATCTAACCTAAACTGAAGCCTACTCAAAACAATCAGGATCCATCTAATATTTCAACATGCGCTAAAATCAATCATCATTAAAACTAGCATAATTAAACTAATATTTCCAACACTCCTCCTTTTGATCTCTCAAAAGAGATCACCTATATAAATGGTCTGAATCCCAACACATGGTGCAGAGAGGCTGCCAGCCTGCAACCAAAGACAATCTTTTATCTGGAGAATTAGACTTTCTTCTTTGGGATTCTCACTGCTCAGTTCCCACCAGCTCCATTGCCTGTCGGTCAAACTATTCTCCCTCGACATTTATTGGCAGCTTCTAATAAGGAGCTGGAGCTGGGAGCTTACTGCTTCCCTTCTCATTGATGACCATAAGTGAGCAAATACACAGCAACATCGACATGTACCAATAATATCCAGAAATTAGGATTTCTCTAAATGGGGGCGTGCTGTGGTGGCGCAGGGGCTCAGCACACCCCACACCTGGAGGCCCCAGTCCCCGACGCGGACATCGCAGGCTCGACTCCCGGTCCCGGCGACCCTTGCCACATGCCTTGTCAGCCTACTGTCACAAAAAAAATACGAGCCACTAGCACGGAGTAAAAAAAAAAAAATTCCTTTTGTGGGTTGTATATTTAAAAAGGGTCAGAGGGTTAGGGAAATACAGTCATGATTAAAACTAAGGAATAAAGGAGCAGTCTCTTAAAATGTCATGTCCACTGAGTTATGTTGCAAAAGGAAAACTAACAGGAGGATAGTCGGCACAAAATTGTTAGGGCCAGCTAATAAAAGACAAAATCCAACATCAAAAACTCATAAAAAGAATAACACTCTGAAATACACAATAAAAACAGTTTACATTCTACATCTCTTTCTACAATTTCATATTGACTCATTTGTGTAATTTTGTTGCAGCCTTGATTTGCCTTGTACTCCTGCGATTGAAATAGGCCACAAACGTATATAAAAGCAGTCATAAAAAAAATAAGTCAAATTTATATTTATCGTGATAAACTGTGAAAAACACTTAAAAAAAAAAAAAAAAAAAAAAAAAAGGTTTTATTGATAGTTAATTGGGTGATGAGAGAAGGGGAAGACATGCAGCAAAGGTCACAAGGCCGGGAATCGAACCTGCGACAGCAGCGTCGAGGGCTAAGGCCTCCATATGTGGGTTGCGCCACCACAACACATCCAAGATGTTGTTTTCACAAGTGGAAGCAACTGATTAACATCTGAAATGCTCCATTGACACCTGAACTATGACCCCAGAGGAGCTGAGAAGGCCTCATACTAACAGCATCACCATCCACAATGAGGTACTTGATGAAATGAGTTGCATTTAATTTTCCTTTGGGTCAAATTTGAATTTATTTATTTATTTTTTTTTTTGCTAATCTATTATTATTAGCTTCTCACATAAATTCCCAATAAAACACATAGGAGTTTGTATTTGGAGCGAGTCAAAATGTGGGAAAAGTCGACTTCGCTCCAGTCGACTTCTCCTTTCTTAAATTTTGACGCAGAAATGGGGTTAATTTTATTTCTCCAAGCAGCCTTTCTGTTAAAATCCCCCTCCTTCTTTCATGTCTGTTGTCCATTTTGGCCAGAATTATGAACCAAGAGCAGACAACTCTATTTTTTTCCCCTCTCATCCTTTCTGCTCCTGAGAGTTGACAGAGGTGCATTTTCAACACTTCCAAAGTGCTCCTGTGTTTGAAAGGAGCATCGGAAAAGCTCTCACCGGAGCTCTGAGGCATAATCACCACACAATTAAGATAATTTCCCAACGACTGCTGGTGGCAAGGAAAGCAATTTTTCTGCCTTGTAATCGAGTCGGGCTGTCAGATTAAGATAGCAGGTGATTTAAGAGAAAGCGTCTGCTAAGTGTTTGGAGAGCGATGGAGGTGGCCTCAGGATTCCCTCTGCCCACTGAGATTGCCTTGAAAGCCAAGGCAGTTCTAAGTCTGAAAAGAGAAACATTTGAGAGTTGGATTCGTGTCTCGGGGCGTTTTTTTTTTTGTCGCCGTATTACTCGCCTTCTGCTGCCGATCTGCTCCTGCATCTTGCAACATGAAAGAGTCGAGTGGCTTCTTATCTTCTCTCTCTTACTTTCTCGTATCTCTTTCAGTCTTTTACTTGCACACCAACAACAAACTTCAAATTCAGTACGTACTGTATGAGATTATCCTTTTTTTTTAGAGGATTGGTACATGACCAGAAGACAGATTTCTTTATACAAGCTGTATTTATATATATATATATATATATAAATTTTTTAGATAAACAGATTTTTTTCCCCCCTCAGTATTAGAAATGTGTTTGCATCCTTAGACCCTTTGAACCTCACCAGATGAAAATTAGAGGCAAAAAACCCAAAAACCCACTGTTATTGGGGTTACAGTACATATAGATGGAACAGTGTTATAAAATATTCTAGTTTCTGTTTACATACACAGGTATGGTCTAATGTTTGTTTTTTTAAAGACAATTCCACATCACAATTCTTTAAAAAGATGAACACTACTGCTTTGAACCTACCCTTTTTTTTTTAAGAGACAAGGACTTTCAAAGACATAATTCCACACAGCTAACTATTAATAATGTTGCACCAGTTGGTTAGATAGTGCTTACATATAAAGATATGTGATATTATGAATTTTCCAGCCAGACAGCGCAATTTAATTTAGCACAACTGAGTAATTGTGACTTTCTGTTGTTATAAAAATGTTGCACATATCAAACATGACTTAAAAGAAATGTTACTTTGCAATTTAACGTCTTGAAATGGGACCTCTGTCGCTTTAAGAGGCTCAAGCTCTTTCTGACAGCTTTCGACGCGCCGTCGTAACAGCATTCCTCTATTAACGTTTTTACCAGCGTTTCACAGAGAAGTAGCTCGAATTATGTGTGAAGCAGACCCACACTTCCACAATGTGTTTGCCAATTGCTGCTGCCGCTAGTTTGAAGGAGCCGAGTGGCGGAGGCGTGGGTGAGGGCGGAGCAAAGAGGAGGAGCTTCATGGGAAAGGCAGCGCTTGGTTACGCCGCACTCTTTCTGCAAACCGAATGGCTACCAGGGGACACAGGGGACTTCTCAAATCTGAATCAAAGCAACACTTCAGGTATGTTTTTGATGACATTACAATGTAATCTAAAGCTGAGAAAAATGTATTTTACATAATAGTGCCCCTTTAAACTGCAGCCAGAATCTGTAAACATGCAGATGGGAGAGACCTTACAGAACTCTCTCAAATCCTCTGCATGTATGGCGGCGTATTTTTAAGACTTTGTAGAGAGAAAAAATGAGTAAATTTCCATACTGACATCAGACATTTTGTAGGGGAAAAAAACAGGGAAATTTATGAGCTTCAAAAGTTAAAAATTTGCTAGAATTTTGTATTTTTTTTATTTTTAGATTTAATCTTAGAAATTTTCTGCTAAAATGTTGAAGCTTTCTGAGTTTCAAATGTCAAATTTTCAACATTTGAAACTGAGATTTCCATATTTTCTTTTTACTTTCTGAGATTAATCTCAGAATTTCAGAGTTTTAGGCAGAAATTTACTCTGGAAATTGATGCTGAACAGGCTCCTCTGACAAAAAGGCAGGGAGAACAAAACATGTTTGTGCTGAATTGGCATTGCTGTCGAAATGACACAAGTTTGTACTTTTCCTGCAAGAGCAAAACAGCTTTGGAGTCCTCTGACTTGACAGAGTGCTATACAACGGTAGGCCATTTTATCGATCTTTGACCTGCCACCATGTTTCAGGTTGTTGCACTTTGTGTGATTGAGATTGACTCCATTGTTCTAAGCAGGAATCCATGACTTTTCACTTTCTGTGGGGTAGAAAAATGACGTAACTAAATATTTTCTTCATGTTAGTAGAAACCTTTCCCATCCCACCATCACAAACGTAAAGATGTGGAGTTTTCTAAACTCTGCTGGGAATTCAGATGGAACTGACCTTTTACTCAGATGAATGAAAAGTTGAGCTTCTTGTCACCAAACCCTCCAGCTGACTGGCAAACCTGATCTCAGGAAGACAAGGTTGTTGCCTTATAAAACTCCAAATTCATTGCCCACCTGACTTAACGCAGCACTGGGGACAACTGCAAAATAGTACGAGGCAGTACTTTCTGTGAATTTAGAGGTTACTTTCTGAAATTTTCTTGGAACTTTCCAGGCACTTTTCTGAAAGTTTCAGGATAAAATCTCTGAAGTTAAAAACACAAAACAAAACAAAAACAACAAAAAAAAAGTCATAACTCCTGGGCAGTACCCTGTGAGCTGTACCTATAGCTAACATGGTGTTCCTTTAATTTATTCTAAATATTTAATTTTTAAAAAATAGATCAAGTGAAAACGTATATCAATCTATTTGCATCATTTAATTAGATTTTTTGCTTATTTGTGATGATGTTTTAATTGTTATATATATATATATACTCTGTCTCCAGTTTATTTTCCACTTATTTAAGGAAGAAAGCCAAGAAAGTAAAAGTTGTGCTCAACACTTTCCGGTGGTGCAACTGTTACACACCTTTCTCCACTAGATGGCGTTGGCAGACTGGGGTTTCTCACTCATTGATTTGTGCAGGGAGTCTAAAAACTGAACAACTCAAACTCTACATGTGTCACAAAAATTGGCTGCCATCTCTTACATAGAGAAATACTATTATTTGGACATCTTTGTTACATAATTATTATTGTATCCAAACTGGTGTTTTGTTGGGAGGCTGGCTTCACAAATTATTGAACAGAAAAAAAATCCCTTTTTTAAAACACATTGACAAGTAAAAACAAATAACCAAACAAACAAAGATCGCTTTTAAGCCCAGTCAGCGACTTTGTTGTGAGCATTAAAACCCCAAACATATTATAAAGTAGATTCATTCAATAAATTACTTCTTTTAAGTTCATAGCGTTTTGTAGTGATCAAGATGTACAAAGTGACATAGAAAGCATAAATAAATACAATATTATGTGAAAGCCTTCCATTTAAAAAAAGAAAATGCACAAATAAATAAAACACAAACTACTTTTTTTTTTTTGTTTTTTGGAAAAGTTGTGTTTTTCTGTTATGTCAAATGTTGATTGCAAGTTGTAAAAAGTAAATGTAGCCATTTACTAAGATAACCAGCGGAGTGAGAAGTGGTTTAAACCAGATATTGAGTTTATTTAGTTTCAGTGAGGTAACTTTAGAGTTGCCACACTAAGATTTCTGACTGAATATCCTCAGAATTAACCAGACATTGGTAATTCTCAGTTATCTTGAGCGAGTCTTAAATATAATCCATGTAGGATGATAAAGTAAAGACATTCAAAACATTGGGTTTTTTTCAGGGACAGTTCTTCTTTTGTTGATTTGGATGTTTGGTTGGACTTTCTATGATACTGAAAACAAAAATTCATGTTCATTTTCAGTTTTCAAGCAGACTCCCAAAGGTTTTGGGTCAAAAGTGACTGATACTTGGAACTATTCACAATTTCGTCCACTTTGATGATTCTCATCTCCCTTTGCTGCGCCGTCCCGAATGTCTCCCATTAAGTTGGATTCCTGTGGTAGAATTTCAACCGGGCCAATTAGCGAACAGGAGGAGAAGTTGTGAATGATGATGATGAAGATAATTTTTGTTTCAGAATTGTATTCTGCCTGTAGTTTCAGAAATGGCATTGGAAGAAGTGAACAAAGCCGCTCCGGCCATATTAGCCACGCTTCCAAAATATTAAAATATCGCAGTGGGGGATGATTGCAGGCGATTTTTTGTAAAGTTCATTGTGTCAAACTGGTGCACTAAATACATCAAGGCCAAATGTCAGCTATAGGGTAGCATTTAAGTCTATGCCTCCATCAAGCAATAGTTTCTCAATAATCAAGGGTCCAGACCGTCTGTATGAAGCTCAGCATAGAACAAGGGACTGGTTTTTACCAGACTAGCATGATGTTGGAAATACCACATTTCTTTGTGTGTTGGTTCTGTCACAAACATACCTTAATAAATTGTTGCTCAAAAACTTCAGTTGGATTTCATGTTGAGATTTCATCCCTGGATGTTTTCTTTTTTTTTTTTTTAGAAGAAAACACATCCATCTTGCAACTCTAGTTCTTAGCCGAGACATTTGAAGGATTCACCAGATTGTTCTACCCATAGAAAGCAACTAGTACTTATTAGCAATTGCTGAAGCTTCTTCAGTGTTACTATCAGGCTCTTGGCAGCCTCCCTAACTGGTTTCTGTCTTGTGTTCATATTGGTTTCTACTGACTGATACCTTTGTATAATAACTTCCTTTCAATCATTTTACACCTATCTTCCAACAGTAGCTCTAACAAAAGGATGCAAATGCAAATTATCAAGTAATTTTGGTCTAGTTTCTGGTGCAAGGATATTAGTACACTTGAAATAGGACAAACCTAACTTATAAGTAACTTTTTAGCAAGATACAGGACCTTGTTTTAAGTCAACAATTCCTTCATGTTGGTGAAAAAGTATTAGTTCCATCGGTAGATTATTTCACCTATAAGAAAAATGTTATAAGTGTATGGAACTAGTAATTTTTCATCAATACTAAGGAATTATTGACTTAAAACAAGCTCTTCCCCTGTTTTTGAGAAGCTATGTTCTTTCTTTCTTTCTTTCTTTCTTTCTTTCTTTCTTTCTTGTTTTGGTTTTTATTTCTCTGAGTTGAGTAAGAATAATTACTGTCATGTAATAATTACAAAGAGAACTTGTTCAGATAGTTACATGATTGTATCTCCAAAGTGAAAAATCTCAATAAAATAATTTGGTAAAAAAAAAAACAAGCTCCTGTTTGTTGCTGAAAAGTCACTTATAAGTCGCCTTTGTCTTGTTTGACGTGTACTGAGATACTTCCACTAGAAACTAGACCTAAATTACTTGGTAAGAGTTTGTGTTTTTGTAGTGTAAAATCTCTTTTTCTTAATGAAGATGTGTTCACATTCAGTGAATCTGCTTTACTGCTGCCTTTACATCAGCTGTAACGGATATCATCGGTGAGAGTGATGCTTGTTGCCAGTGACGTCAACAATCCCTGTTAAACATAATTAGACTATGTGTTACGATACTACTTAATAATAAAAGGCTGCTGTGAACATTTTTCCTCAACCACTCAGCAACCTTGTTTTCCACTTTTAGATCTAATTTAATCAGTGATGTAGCACACTCACACGTTTCCACATCCTCTTACGCACCATTATTACAGTAAAGTCAAGCCTTTAATCGCAGCACAATGGGCTGATGACACAATTCACCTCTAATTACTTCCAAAATTACAACACTTGACATGTTACAGAGTAAAATGCCGATTGCCCGGGTTTCCAGCACCGAGAGGAGAATCTTCACCCCCACATTGCTGTAGCAATCTTTTGACTTTGTCAGCACTTGAGTGGTTAAAAAGGAGCAGAAAAAACCAGCCGAGTGACCAGCAGGGGTCACATGTGGCCAAAATATTCCATTCCCCTTCTTATAGTTCATTCTTACAAGAAAAATGTCAACAAAAAGTTTCCCCATCGACTCAATCAAAATTCCTCATGCTTAGCTCACCGTTATTTTGACGGTTTCTCTACATTATCATTCAGTTTCTGTGGAGCATGCAGACCAGATTGCAATCACTTACACTAATCAGTCCCTGTGATATTTACTCCTTTAAGAGATGCAAAATGGGTTCTAAACATCAAGCCCTACAGATCAGTAATTAAAGCATCAGTACCACAGGGTTGAAGGCAGAATTCTGCTTCTGGCTGCTGCGTTTTTGTGTCATCATCTAAAGCAATCTCTAGATCTCAAACACGTCTGGGTTTTTGTTTTACCTCTTAAAACCACAAACCACAAATGTGGGAAAACCTCCAGTTGAGTTCCTGCTTGGAGAGGCGTTAGATGAGACGCAGAGCCTCGTGTTCCTGCACGCTCCGGTCACCACCCGCTGGCTAACTAGCTAGCTAGCTGCTATCTCTCGTCGTTTAGCTTTGTTTCTAAGGCAGATCTTCACGTACAGACACCACCTGTGGGTTTCACCTGAAACCTTTTGATCTAAAGGTCCTTCGTTTGTTGCGTGAACGTAATTAGCTCGAGTGGAATTATTGCGTTGTATGTCGACGTCTTGAAAGTGTTCCATTCAAGCGAGCCCAACTGCTGAGAAATGAAAAAAAACTATATATATCTTCATATAACTCCATGTGTGTCATAAACCAAGTATTGGTTCTGTACTTTATCAGATCTCTCCAGCGCCTCTTCCTCTGGAACTGCAGAGGTTTCATGCTAGCTGGTGATGGGGGGAAGGTGGGATTGGGGGTTAGTCCGGGGAAAAAGGAAGGGATCTGCTGAGGCGCTCTCGCACAATGACATTGTCTGAACTACAGCCTCCACGACTTGCCGTGCCGCAGCGACAGCCCTTTAGTGTTTCCTGTCAAACAGAGCATTGTTGCTTTTAGTTCACTTTAAGTGTCTAGACAGTGGTTTTGCTGCTCCGTTGGTTCCCCTTGGATTGAGGCCAAATCTTCACTCCTGGCGGCGATAAGAGTCTTATCTCGCTGTTAGAGGGCCTGGAAACTGGAGCAGAGCTCAAGAGAGTGTCACTCAGGTGGGGGGGGAGTGCGGGCACCTAGAAGAGCAACCCGGGGTTAGTCAGCCGACTCAAACATCACACCTGCATATTCACTTTGAAGCGTCTTCTGAAAGATTATTTGATTTTAACTGGCTGGATGTTTTGTATCTCCACCTCTGATTTTCTGTCGCCTCAACAGGAAGATGTGCTTGCATGTTGATTTCTGTGATTCTCGGCATTGTTTCAATGGGTTCAACCAGTGTTCAACAGAAAGGGCGCATGAAGGAGCTTATAGCTCCCAAAATATGCAGAAAAACTTTCCGAATTATAAATCTCACCTAAGCAGCTCTCAAAAAACAACAGCCTCAGAAGGCAGCTGTTTACTCCGCGGCTCCAAGCCGACGAATTATGAGGGTGGGGGTCGCCCATTGACGCACAATGAATGGCCCGCATTCTTCCCGACAAAGGCCAGGAGGGTAATACAACTATTCAGACGCTCTCTTTTATGCTCGTCGTTGCTGGAAACTGTTTGTTGTAGGAAAAAAAAAAGTCCAAGGTCCCTCAGGTAAAAAATCAGTCGGCAGATTGTGCGCTGGTTTCTTGTTTGAAGTCCATTGTGGCTTTATTCCCCAGCCAGGTAACACAAGAATGCCGCTTTTCTTCCCTGCATAGTTGATCCACAATATTGGCAAATGGTCCTTAATTCCCCTCTATGCAAGGTAACTCTCCAGCTTGAAGTAATTCAGAGTCCTTTTCTTTTCACTCTGAATGGTGGGGCCTGTGTAGGAGAATGAAAAGGATTCAATAGAGGTGGATGATTTATTCAAGGCAAAAGCACTAAGACTTTGGAATGAGAAGCATGACTGTATTCTCCTGCGAAGGACACCTTGTTTTGTGTGACACAAGGCGAAATCTATGGCTGCTCAATTCATTCGTCACCGCATAAAAGAGATTGCACTGATAAATATATATATATAAGAAGTGGTGGACAGTGGAAAAGAGAGGGTGGGAGGAAAAAGTTAGCGTCCTCCACTCCCATGTTTGGTTGGTTGCGGACGTAATGCAGACCGTAGAGCTTATAGCTTCGTAGCGTCGACTCTGACTCAGGGATCCTTCAAGGATTTTATGTGCGATGAATACAATGGCATGCTGGACAAAAGAACTAGTTCAATTGTTCACCACTGGTGGTACTTTGGGTGCCATTAGTCGTCGTACATATTTGTCAGGGGTCTCAAACTCCAGTTCTCGAGAGCCGGTGTCCTGCAACTTTTAGATGTCTCTCTGCTTCAGCACACCTGGCTCCAGTATTAGCTCATTAGCAGAGCTCCGTAGAGCTTGGCGGCATGCTGGTAACACACTGTCACCATTTAATTCCAGTGTATAGGATAAGGGACACATCTAAAAGTTAAAGGACTGTGGCTCTCAAGGACTGGAGTTTGCGACCACTGTTTTAAAGGGCCAGTATTAAGTACTTTACTTTGTTGCTGAAATGTGCTAAACAAATAGTCTTGATTGATTGATATATACCATATCAGTAAATATCGATTTTCGCAGTACTAATATCAAATATTTATATTGGTCCAAAAATTTACATCAGTGCATCACTAGTTGTGGGTCAGTTCACTGTGTTTTGAATTAGTTATTGAAAACACAGAGGAAATTGTTACTTTTTAGCATTTATTAAAGGAAACTAACACAAATTCTCCTAGTTGCTCCATCACCAGTTTACTTTTATGCATATTAGTTGGTGACTGGTGTCTCCAGCGGTCAGTGGGGAAAGTGGGTGGTCCACCCAAAAACTCAGAACCTGGTTCTAGAGAGTTTTCTATGAAATTTCCTCTTTCGATTAAAAAAAACGGAACACATAATAACGCTCCAATCACCCATTCAATGCCTCGCCGGTCTTACTGTCAGGCATAGCACACTGGAAAAGTCCAAGTGTTTCGGTGCAGCTGTTTACTGGGAATACACACTATATAAAGTTTTCACATCCACTGAACTATTGCGTATTAATCACAATTTTCTTTCTAATTTTTAAGAAAAAATATGGAACTGGCAAGATTATTAAGGTTTAATGGAGATTTATTTTAAATACAAAGTTCATATTTATATTATATTCCAATATAGAGGGGCTGCCCCCCACCCATCCCCAATGAATAGTCTATTTTTATTTCTCTCATATGTGTTGTATAATCACTGTGTTTTGATGCTTCAGGCGCTCTGACATTTGATGGTGCCGGCTGTCAGGCCTTGTCTTGGATTAAGGGCAGCATCAGGCAGACATATGTCCTTTCTACTTTTGTAATGGTTTGAGATTTTTTATTTTTTTTTATCTGGAAGAAATATAATTTTTATCTCACTTCATTCAGAATGACAGTTCCTCAAAATCGCTCCACACCGAAGGATATTCATTACTTTTTGTAGACCTGCCCGGGTAGCTCGTCAACTTTTCATCTCCCTTCATCTCTCGTCTATTTCACTCTCTCAGAAAGCCTGTATTTTTTTTTTTTTCTTCTTCTTCTTCTTCTGGCAATTTTCCTGCTTTACTTTGCTATGACCTTCCTGCTTAAATTGCTTGGCTTGTGTTATTCACAGTCTGAGATTTACAGAGAATAATATTGCACCACAGGATTTCCCACACTCTTAGGTGCCCAATAACTTGTGACAGAATTTCTGTGACCTGGTTGTCTGTATTTTCTCAGCTTAGGTTGAGGTGATGGGGGGCTGTAGTTCTCATCTCGCTCCCCCCCAGCCCCATCTGAACATAATGCCCAAGCTGTCATGTGCACCTTAAACTGCGCCCACAGTTCAAGCGAATTGATTTATTCCAGAAAAATGTGATAAAAACAGTTAATAAAGAATATTTTTTAGGCTTTTGATAAGCCAATCAGGGGCCAGCGGGTACTGAATGAGCAGGTGCGTGTGTTTGTTTGTGTTAGCGGCACTTTTATTTATTTTTTTCTCCTCTGGGAGAAACAGAAAAGTTGAGGTCAGAATGGCAAGTCTAGGTGGAGCTAACACACTTGCAAATGCATGGTCTAATAACAGCCATAATGGAGGATGTAAAAAACCCTCTATCCTTTTTCTTTTTTTTTGCTTCATTTAAGACAGTGTGAGTGCTTATCTCCCGTCTTGTCGCGCCACAACAGAAAAAATACATGGAAAAAACCACAAAAGGAGATGAGCATGAGTACGCCACATTCAACTTTCCTTCCCTCTATCTCCCCAAAAGAGGCTTTTACATTGTCACTCTCTCATTTGTGGCACATAATAGTGTCTGGAACTCTCCGCGGCCCATTGTCAACTACAGGACTGGTTGTCCATTTGGGAAGAGCAAAAAATACTGGGAGGGCTTTAATCTTTCTTCATTATTTTCCAATTTTGGATAAATGTGCTCATAATACCCCCCTCCTCCTCTAAATGAAACTCTTTGACACTCTCTCTCTCTCATTTTTTTCTTTTTTCTTTTTGCTCCACACTGCACTTTTCACCTGCTTTCATCTTTTACACAGGACAAATAAGTAGTCCAAGTGTACGGTCAAAATGTGGAGATAGAAGGATAATTGAGTCAATAAATATTAGGGTCATGGTGTGATCATTGTTGGAGCCTGTTCAGGAGGTCTTTAGTGCAATACCAATACGCGTATTACCATATTTTTGTTATTTGCCACAACAGAGCAAATTGACCCAGCGAGGGCTACTTTGCAAAACTGTGATTGTGTGGATAGCTAACAGCACAGGCCGGGTCTCTCTCTGTGGCTGCCTTGCCCACTGTAGCATTTTCTGTATCGCCGCGTTTATAATGCGTCGTCCGGCCGCTGCGCAATTTATTTTGATATCTGAGATGAGAAATTGAAGAAATATGACTGCTCTAATTCTGCCATAGACTACATTTATGATGTGAAAATTTCTATAATTTGCAACATGCTCAGTGGAAATGGGCCGCGTGAAATATCAGCGCGTCTCGATCTGACCCCCAGAGAATGCTGCGACTGTGACAGATGTGATTGGATGCAAGCACGCACATCAGCCTGAGCGCCCCGGAGCTCTTTGCCGTTGGTCACCCGCACTCGGCAGGCAGCCATGACAGTATATGCAAAACACTTGAGCGATAGTGCTGACAGAGAAATTGTTCCACAGTTTACCCCCCCATACCTCCCCAAAATGAAAGGTTAAACAGCGAACATACTGTAACTACGAAGTGTTCTTTTACACGCTTCGGTACAATAAATGCATGAATAAATTGTCCAAATTGAAGTGGGCGTGTGTGGATGGGTGACAGTGACATGCTAATTGCTGTTTCATGTCCTGGAAGTGTGTGTGTGATTTTTTTCTTCTTCTTTTTTTTAGAAATATATGGCAACAGGACCCTCGGCAGATGCTCTCTCAACAGCCATGTCCTCCATGTTGATTGAGTAGCTGTGGGTTTTGACCGAGACATGCAAAAATGTCATACTATAATGTCATTAGTATGTAATGAAATCTAATTTCTACCCCTTCAGCATGTGTTTACTTAAATTAGAAATGATCTCTACATGAAAATTGAACTTACTTTTAAAAGTGATGTCAGTCAAGTCCAAGTGGCAAGTGGTAAAATTTGTTGTAAACTCTTGGAGTTCCATGGTCAGAAGGGCTCAACGTGAGTCTAGGAAGTTTTTGAAAGAACAAACTCTTGATATTAAAATAGTTTCTACTCAAAATTGTATTCATTTACTTACATCATGTACATTAACATACAATTATACAAGTGTTTTAAGAATACCGTAGCTCAACTCAGTTTGGAAGCAAGTTGTCATTGAATATGTTTAAACATTGCTGGTGTTTTTCAGGATTTGTTGACTGAACCTCAGAATACTGTGGTCTTCATTTAAATGGAGCTCAAAATTACAATCTTACATGGAACACGCTTCATTACTGAACCTTTTACCGAGGCTAAGACAGGTAGAAAATCCCCCCCTCCACCACATTCAATGGAGTCATCTGATAATGCGGTAAATATTTGTTATATATACCCAATATCTGGAGGACTGTGAAGAAAAAGCAGGGTTCTCACCTGGGCTAACGATAAAGACAATAACTAAGCATAACAGCATTTCCATGCTGATTCTTTAAATATAGTTTGCTAATGATATATTATTAACAGGGGGCTTAGTTAATTTTTTACACCCATGGTTCATTTCTGCTCTGATTAGCATGGTTGTTTTTGTGTCGGCTTTGTTAGCGTTATCAGTGCTGCTGCTGCTGTTTCTACCTGGAATGTGTGTCGTGTTAGCTAGCCAGAGCTGAAGGCAGCATCAGGTAAATATTCTTACCTGTTGTTGTGGAATAAAAGGATTAGAGTCACAGAGGTCCTTCTTCATATTTATGCATTACATTTTTGCCAGCTTGTGGAACTTAGCTTTAGTTTGAAGTGACTTTAAGGTGATGCTCTGCTGAACCTACAATGACAATGTAGCATATAGCTGTAGTTGTTACCATGTTAGCTGCCATTACCACAACTTGCTAGAAAGTTTTGGAAGTAATACTACAGGCTTTTAGACTATGCTAATGTTATAATGTAGGCTATATGTTTCTTCAGTAAACATTGTATACCTTTTGATTTTTCAATAATATGAGTAAATGGTGGGATTTTTCAACCTGTTTCCAACAGTGTTGTAATTTTGAGTAGCATCGAAGCATTTTGTCCCTGTTGTAAACTATCCAAATAGTTATTTATCCACCTCAAAGTGTTTTCTTACATCTCATCCTCTTTATCTAACCACTTAATTTTGTTTTATTTGTAGAGAGTATTCAAACGTTACTGATTCTATTTAGCTTCACATAAATTTAACATGTGGATTAAATAAAATGAATAGTCGATGAAAAATTGATGTGTTTTTTTTTTTTGCCAAATTATAACGCTGAATGTTAAAATTTTCTCCTATTAAGCGTTTGTGTCTTGGTTGGCAATCATTACATCACTCAGAGACTTCTAAATAAGTACCTTTTTTCCATTAATATATTATTGTAAACTTGATAACATTTCCGATGATAGTTTGGATTTTTAAGTTGGACAAAAATACAAAAGATATGAAATACATTTCCAAAAGGTTTACCACTATTTTACATTCAGACTGCCTAAAATTGTCACCTTTCTGTCTGATAACCTTCTCATTAGTTTTGCTACCCAAAACTAATGGAAAGTTATTCTTCTGCCTCTTCCTGTGCTACAAGACATTTCATTCTTGATTCATTTATATGTTCAACATTGCTACCTGGTCAAGCATTGTTCTGTCTAGCTTGTTCTATTAGATTGAAACCTCATATGCATTTTCACCTTAAAAATTATCTTTAGCATAATAAAAATTACAGCATGATTCTGTTGCTTTGTTCAAACAGAGTCACAACTGCTCACTACCATTAACGGTGCTGGTTGGGACCAGCACTTTCTGCCCACTCAAGTCTTATAAAAGTTCACACTAACAATATGAATGCTCACTTTCTGCTCCCATGCTGTTGTGAGATTTTGGTAAAGCACATTAGAACGAAGGACATCAGTAAGTAAAGCGGTTAAGCTGCTGTCAGTGTTTCTTATGACGCACGTTGGCCTGTCTAAAAACAGTTTCACGTAGGTGTAAATGTGAAGAAAGGAATCGCATTTTGTGAAACATGAAGTCCTGTCATGTCCATAAAGCATGGGTGTCCTTTGTGATGAGCTCTGTTTCATACAGCCACACAAACACTTGGCTTGTGTCAGTTAGCTAACACGTCAAAAAATGGATTCTGACTACCTTCCTGTTTGGAGTCACTCAACAGAACTCAGCATGCTGAGGTGAGTAAATCTGAGGCTAGCAAACTGTTAGCGAGCTAAACGTTTAGCTCAGAGCCTGGATCACTGCTACAGTCACTGTTGCTGTGGATCCACTGGTAAACATCTGTATTGTCGTTTCATTCTATGAAACTGAAATGTTGTACATGTTATTTAGAAGTTTGCTAAACCTAGCTCTTATTTTTATAGCCCACTTTCAGCTATTAGCAAGTGAATTTGGATATTGGCTAAAATGTACCTCTGAACTAAATATTTAGCTTAATGCTAAATATTTACCTCTAAGGGCAATACATAAGTCAGGCTATGCATGTATAAAGCAAAAATAATTTGCTTGGAAGCTAAGTATTTAGCTTGCAAGCTAAATATTTAGCTTTCTAATGTTTAGTTTGAAATTGTGATATTTATAAATGAATGAATAACATGGTGAAAATGTCTGAAAAATGAGCCCCCACCACCTATTTGTTTCTGTTATGACAGAAAAAAATGAGTGTTAACCAAAAAAACCCAAATTATTGCTGTTAATTTTCAACTGTGTATTTTTACAAATGCAACCCCATAGTTGAACGCATTGAGGATTTAAATTTCATTCTGAGGTGGTCAGACAAACTTTAATTATGGGAAAAATAAATAAAAGTAGATGGCTAACTTGGTGAACTCCACCGTATTTATCTCAGCATACATGTACTATTCACAATAGGAACACGTTAAAAGCGACACACATATTTCAAAGAGGTGACAGGACTTGATTTTCTACAAATTCCCTTCATTCACGTTTAGGCCCACTAACACATTTTTTCAAAATTTCAGCCTGTATGGCAAGATAAGAAGTGCAGCAGAAGCTTCAGCTTTAGAATAATATGCAAAAATGTTACAGACATGCTTATTTCAAACCACAATAGTCTTCAAAATCCAACACACCAATCACTCTATAGGTGTAATGCTGTTATTTCTTGGGAGATAGCGAGTGTTTTAAATGTTATTTTGAAGACAACTAAGTCAAATTAAATATGTAATTCTCAGTTAGACAGGAATATCTTCTGGAAGTAATAGATCGACCCGCCGTACAAGAAAGTCTAATATAACCTGCTTTTCATTTTAAGTGCCGTTGACATATTTACTACATTTACGGCAGTAATTTAACTGAATCCAAATGTCCAATTAGATTGAAATATGTTGTTTTTATGCAATTATTTCTTCATTGTATTTAAGATTACAGCAGACAGCAGAATTTCTTACTTAGATTTGCACTGACCCACTTTGCGCTGCAAACGTATCGGTTTATATGGTGCTTCCAGCAAGGACTGTTAATGTGATGGTTTTGTTTTTTTTAACACCAATGCTGTCATTAATGTTATGATGCATAATGAATCTTATGAGTAATGCAGTGACTACACTGTACTCACAGTATAAATGTGCTTTACAATAACAATAAATGAAAGGAAATATAGATTACTCAGTCTAAAAATGGGATTTTCACATTCTTTCTTAAAAAAAAAGAAATACAACCCAAATACAGTATTCTGGCAGAGTCCACTTGTTTTTATTTCCCCTTGTATGTGCTGAAGAGCGAGTTTGAGGTGGGGGGACACAACACAGTCTTTGAGTCATTGGCACTGACCAATAATCCCACCAATCCATCACAGATATCTTCTCACTGGAGCAGTAAATCTGACTTATTGACCCTCAAAGCCCCTCAAAGGGATCACTTTACAGAAATACACTTATTTTAGAAAAAAACAAAAACTTCTACTTTATAGCTTTTTGAAAATATTGAAATCTTTTGAGTTTATGGTGTGAAATTTTAAACCAAAATTGCATTTATCTATTTTATTTAATTTTTTTTATAGCTGATATCGAGTTTATTTTCACACATTGAACCACACAAGCCCCTGACTTATGTATCGCCCTTCATGCTCGGCTGCTCACCTGGGCCATGGAGCGTTTCGAAGACCACCTTAACTGAGCACAGAAAAACAGCCTTATATCAAATTCTACTGCCCTATTTTCTCTTTATAAATATATATATCTGTATATAGATGTATATATATTTCAATTAATTGTTTCTGCAATCACACAGCACATCAGTAATTATCGGATCTGTTTTTAATGCCCCTCAACAGATTATTTCCTTGTATTGATTTATAATAGATCAGTGTTAATTTTGAGCACATTGCATATTTTTAAGCAAAGTAAGCAGATTTTCCTCCAGATCGTTTGGTGATGCCTTCCAACATTTGCATCTAAGAAGAAGAAAAAAAACAGGGCTTATAAAGCAATCACAAGACACACAAAAAACGAGTCTTTATGTTCAATATAATATGAGAGCAAATAAAATGAAAGCTGATGTTAGGCAAGAGGAAGGAGCAAAGGGAGGGGAGGGGAAAAAAAGCACTTTTGACTTAAGCATTCATAGAAAAAAAAAAACCGGTGAATTTCTGGGTCCTAATCTTTCGCTCCGAGCGCTGCCGTGCTAAGCTCTGGTTCGGGATGACAGGTCCCCCACCTGGACAAGCTTGGACAATGTCTCCGCTGTGTCTCATTTCTGTGGGAACAGTGCGGCGCAGACAGCTAATCACGTCCGGAACCAAAGGCACCTGCCCTATCTGCCTCTACATTTGGTCGGGAATCTTTAAAGAGGCTAAACCTCACTTTCATGCTTGTCTTTTATTCACGGTAAGTGCTTATCGAGAGCGAGCTGTTGCCACTGCCCCATCTTCCCTCCCACAAGCTTCTGAGAATGCTTGACGTAAGTACAGCCAATCTGGGTAAATACGAATCTCTCCTTGCTGTCACTGCTGGCATATTATGCCCCTGAGGGAACATTCTTTTCATAATATCATAAGCTGCTTAGCGGTGTGCTTCTATTTAAGGCATACATATTAATAGCTATAAGGAAATCATATTTGAACTGTTCCCTGCAATCAATGTCTTTGGGTTTGCTGTTCTACTTTGTATAAGAAGGTGCTAATAACTTGAAGGCACTTAACACTGGGCAATCTAATCCCTTTGTATGATAAAGACTCATCTTGGCAGGAGAGTGCGGCAGATCACAGGACAAGGTGCCGCCGAGGTTTAGTCCCCTAAATCACGACTAGGCTCTTGCTCTCCCTCGTCTTTTCTCGGAGACAGAGCGAGATCCGGCTCCGACGCACGAAGTTGTGCTTAGAACACGACAGCAGCTGGTTTCAGCCCTTTTCCTCTGGTCTGCAGAGAAAAGGTGACATTACTCTGGGGCCTCCTTAATGCTGGCATGGAAGATTACACAATGGTACATGAATAAATAAGGGAGAATTATAGGATTTTCTTTTATTTTAACAATGAACCTAAAAAAAACACCCAAAACATTTGGCATCGTCATTCATCTATGTTAGAAAAATAGTAATAAAAATTGCTTGGATCTTTATTTAAGGTCTGTTACCTTATCAACACACAGAAAGAAAATATGTATTTTCTTTAAGCAAAGCAGATAAAACTGTAACGTAAGCTGTCAAATCAGCAGTATACAGAGAAAAGTAATGCATGAAGCAAAATCTGACCAACATTACCACTCGGCAGGTTAAAGGCAGAATAAAGGCTCAAGCTGGTGAATCGTAAGAGTTGTTTTTCTTCAAATGATTTTACTGCAGTTTTTTTTTTCCTGTAGAGAACTGTGCATGTAATAAACCAAAGGAGAGTTTATTCTGATAATCTACAACTCAACCCTAGTTGGTATTACAGGCATGTTATCAAAATGTTATGAGGCTTCTTTTTTATTAGAGATTGATATAAGTAGATTATTTTTTTAACCATTTTGTCATTCCACATATTTTCGTCTACTTTGCTGGGATTTATGTGGCAGTACAGCAGGAGGCGAAATGGATTTCAACATTTTTACTAAATATAAAACTTAAATCTGTAAACTGTGGCGTGCTTTTGCCTCCGACACTCTAATGAAATCCAGGACAACCAACTAGTTGTCCCTCACAAGTTACAGTTTTTTTCTGTTGTTTTGTTTTTTCCCCTTCATGACTCTGTGTTACTTTCTGTTCTGTTCCATCATACAAAACTCCATACTGTGAAGTTCCTGCTTGCAGAGAAAACTCTGGGGGTCAAGATGGCTCTGGTATTAGAACTGCACGTTCAGAAACACGATACTCAATAACTGCCTTTTATGCAGATGCATTCATAGACATATTCAGGCCAAAGCCTCTTGCTAGTAATTAATTCCAGTAACATTCCCATTTTTCTCGCGTGCAATCACAAGCTTTCACTTACGTTTTTGGGGGGATTCTTTGAAATAGGCTAATAAAGTAGAACAAAATAGGTATGACATGCTTTTTGTTAGTTTATTTAATAAAAACCTTTAATAACTTCGTATCAAAGGGAGGAAGGCAGAAGTGTAAACTTATTTTAATCCTGCCCCCTTACTTTTATATGTCTTACTCATCGTCTTCTACAAATCCAAATCCAAAAAGTGTGACATTCACTGGTGTTAAGCCTTTTTTACTCAAATGCCCCTAAATAAAATCAAGACACAACCAATTGCCATCAGAAGTTAAGAGTTATGTTTGTAGCAATATTCTGAAAACCACATATTAAAACTCTTTCCACTACACAACTATGTGCTACTTTGTGTTGGTCTAGCACAAGTTTATGACTGTAATGTGGAAACGTTCCACTCTGAGGAAAAGCAAATACACTCTTTATATTAATAAATACAAATTCATTCATACATTGGTTTGGTTCAACAGCTTCTGCTGGGCGTCTGCTGTTAATTTCAAGTCACTGGTATATAAACCCCATCAGCTCTATTCTGCAGTGGCTTCTCTGGGAACACATTAGACAATATTATGAACGTTTACTACGAGGGAAAAGTGAAAGAAGGAAGTTGAATCAAGGTTACTCCGTTGCCTCCGAGAACAGAGCCTTTATTTTTCCTTCGCTTCTCCTCTCAATTTATGAAGGAGTCAACAAATGGAAAGACGTGATTCTAAGTGTCAATCGACAAGAGTCTTTCCCCAATCGTTACACGTGTCGACGCCGGTTTTAAATGTAAGACACAGAAAATTACAGCTAACTGCTCCAATAAGAGTGGTGAGGAAGGGAGTCGTTTGCCCAGCAGGGGGTGCTGAGGGTCCAAGCAGGGCTGTGGTTGTGTGAGAGCAGGAGGGAGGCTCTGGCTCTGGCTCTGGCTCTGGTTGCTGGGGCACAGCTCTCTGAGCTCAGATGAGTGCTTCAATTGTGGGGATATTTCCCTCTAAGCCCGTGGTTGACAGCAACACAGTGCACTTATTTAAAGCAATTTCAAACATGTCTTGTCTGACAAGTTTTAAATCCTGCTTAACACCCCGTAACCGCCACGAGTTTACTGTCAGAATTAAAGAAGAGAATTCTCAAAGGGAGAGAAATTATCACTTTCATTTTGTTCGTCGCCATTGTTTATAAAGGGATGTTTACCTACGGATGAATACGTTATTAGCGCCTTACAACTCTGAGTTTTTCACGCCGGAGAAAAGGGGTTTTAAAAGTTGAACTTAGATTTTTTATTTTTTTATTTTAATTACTGACATTACGACTGAGAGAATAAATGGAAGTCTGGGACCAAGCCAACACAGAACGGAGCCATTTTTAAGGAAATAAAACGCGATACCATAAATATTTTCACTTCATATTCCTTGTAAAAGCATGCAATTGAAAAGCAGAATTAAAATCCTTTCTTAAAAAAAATTACACATCTAACAAAAAAATATGTATCCACATTAAGACACATGGGAGCAAATCTAGGCCTGCTCATGTCATGACTGCAAAAAAAAAACAAAACTGCCTCTTTTTGCTCAGATTCCACATTCTTTATCAGCCCAAGAAGAAGAAGAAGGGGGAAAAAAAAACAAATCAACAAATGTAACAATCTTCCTCCTGTCCTCCTTGTGATTGCATGTTAGGGACTGAGGCGATAAGCACACTGGTACGTGTTGTTGCTGTGTGAAAGACACCCTTTATCGGCTCATACCTCTGACTTGTGCTTAGTCTAGTCAGCCGGTGAAATATGACGGAAATCTGATGTGGGTACGGTCCCATCTTAACATCAGCGCGAGAGCACGCCCAGCAAGCCAATGTTTATGCTCCCCCGGCCTTATGTTCGCAAGGCAAAAATGTCAATAGTGTCAAAAGGAACATCTTGCCAATGAGAGGAGGTTTTTCTTCTTCTCCTTACCTTTGCAGCGGTTTTATGAGTTTGCAGAGCATCACGTAATCAGTGCTTACCCATAAAAATAAAAAAAAAGTGAAGAAGATGTTGCTGGAGGTAGATTTAAGCCTAACCTTTGTTTGATTATGTAAACTATTCATGAAAAAGGCCTGGATTTGATCATTTGTAGGAAGCTGAGTCTGTCTTTGAATGCAGGAAAAAAGAAAAAAACCTTATTTTCCTCTATTTATTGTTTCTGATGGAGATATGATGGGGGTCAGGTTGCAGGAATGTGTAACATCTCATGCATTTACTTCACAAAAGCAGGAGGATTTCAAGATAAGACGTTCTGAAGTAAAACCTTTCTTCCACTGTAAAAAGGTATTTTGAAAAAGCATGCTAGTTTGTAAATGTTCTTGAACAGTTACAGCTGCAGCCAACTGAGCTGCTTTTATAGTAATTAGCGGGTTTTCAGGCCCCTTAAGCAACTCCTTTTTCAAAAGTATACATGTAGTAATTATTTTTTTTCTGATATTATCAGAGCCTTTAAGAGATTTAAACAGCAGTCGCTCCAAGGTGGAGCCAGACTAGCTCCCTCGGCACGAGGACCGCTAATAAATCATGTATGTATGCGAAGCGGCAATGAGCCGATTCCCTTACAGGTAGGAAAGGAATTAAAATGTACAAACATTCTTTGACTATTATAAATGACTGCCTAAAAATAACCTCTGGATTTCTGTTGTCTCCTTTCGGTACGTCGGTCACTGGAGCTCGTGTCCCCCGAAAAATATTCAAAACAATAAGTTTCGTAATAATTAACTGTGACTTGTGTTTATAAATGGACCACTGGGATAAAAAGTAAATTTAATCAAATAAAAATGAGAAACTATTTTTAAAAACCCTCTAAAAGTAGATTTTTGGTTCTAAGCATATTTAGTGTTTTTCTCACTTATTTTTATTTCTCGTACATCATCCATTATAAATACATACACATGGATAACTATATAACTTAGGGTGGCTTTATTCGGTGACTTTTAGCAAACTTTGAGACAACCAGTAGATGCTTTTCCTCTTGAGGAGTTGACACCAGCAGCTGTTATGCTTGTTATTTTGGATCTGTCAGGTGGCTTTCAGCAGAAATGCTATGGCTGATACTGCAGTATAAATCAATCTGTAAACGTAGTAAAAGTTAAGATCAGCCAAAAGATTTATGGCTTAGAAAGTGTGTGATGGAGGAAGAATATAAGTTTGTATCCAGCTGTAACCAGTTTATTGAAAGCTAATGCAGAAGTCAAACTTACAGAACTTTAAGAATTTTTTTTTTTTTTTTTGAAAGTGCAGTGTCCAGCAGAAAATGGTAAGGCTAGTATCTTAATAGTGACTGAATTTACCAACTTGGAAAAAGTCAAGAAATTTTATAAGACTTGTTGAGAAAGTTTCTTGTCATCAAACCCTTACATCTAGAGACAACTGTCATCAATCCGGTGCTTTCTCTGGCATCTCTGTGATACAACTTAAAAAAGATGAAATGGCCGGACGGAGGAGTGCTTTTGAAACTGTGACTTTTTAAATATTAATACCAGTTTCCGGCCCGTTACAGTCCTGATTATGCAGCCAAGAAGGTCTCAGCAAAGATGACAGAGGGGATCCTCAGTCTCCATAAATCTCGTTTGAATGCTCTAATGATTGCAGCTGTCAAACCGTGTCCTTCAGTGTGTATGACATTCATCAACCAGAGTTTAGAGATTTCAAATGTACAATAAAGAAGATCATTCTGAGTTATGAAAGTACAAGCCATATCCCTGTCGGTTCTGAAATGTCTATGTAAAAGTGGCTATGCACTTAAGCTAATAGGATAAACAGTCCAGATGTACAGTTAGTTTAACTTACTAAACAACTTGAACCTAAGTTGTTAAAGTAAATAAATTATTTAATTTGAGTGAACCTATTTTACAATTTAAATTGAACAATATTTTGTTGAGTACGTGCAGTCTAAACATTGACCTATTTAAGTCACTTAGACATTAAGCTAATTTTGACTCAGAAATCTGAATTAAAATCTACCCAAATATCAAGGATGCAAATTGTTACCAGTTTTATTGGTTTAAATCAACCTGGTGATCCGCGGGCGCCCCCTGGTGGTCCGCAAGGTATTGCATGTAGACAATCGTGTATTTGCCATGACGTGAGCTCAAAGTACGACGTGCACAATTAGCTTACCAAAATATTGTGCGCCCCCTGCTGACTAACTGCATGTATTACAGCTAAAATTAAACCCTTCTTTGCACCTAACAAAGTTAGAATCCACACTTTCAGTAGATTTGTTCACAGTCTTGTCACATTTACAAAACAGCACCACACTTCTCATTAACAATAATTTCATTAAGAAACTAATGATTTTATTACAGGTTGCATATATATTAAGATGTTGTGTAATTCCTGGGGCGATTTCAGGTGAGGTGGTCCGTGAGTGTTTGTTAAATGTGTTAAGTATCACTCTCCTGAAAAAGTTTGTGAAACACTGGCTTAAATGTAACAGTTTCTGTATCTGGGTGTTTCCATGGGGAGATAAAGCTACAACGTGGTTATTAAATCTCATCTGTCAGCGTCTCATACGTCATCCGCATTCACATCCCAGAAACTTGGGGTTATTTAAGGATCAGGCATTCTAAAGTAAAATTTAAACGTATAAGACAGAATACTTTAAAACAATTCAGAATATTCTATTGTGTGTGTGTGTTTTTTTCTCCCTTTCTAAAAGTCCTGAAGGTTATCTCGACGTCATATCTGCCAGTGGTCTGTGCACCGCTTCTTCTCATCGGGGTTTGTATCGTCTATTGGAACACCTTTTGATTTTGATTTTTTTTTTTTTCTTTGGGGTGGGGGGTCTTTCGAGGTTTGCTAAAAGAGGGATGGAAAAAAAAAAAAAAACACACACACAACCACGGGGGTCTCAGACAAAGAGTGAACAAAGACATTTGTTTCCAGCTACATTGCCACCATCAACAGTAGCATCTTGCTTGTTAGCTGTGCAGAGCGAATGGGAATGTGGATAGGGGTATTTGGAGGTGGAAGAAAGGAGATGCTATCCGGACTAAATGAGGGAAGATTCACACAGCATAATGAAGGCTGGACCCATGGCTTCACAGCTGATGTGTATCTAAAAAGGCCTGGTAAATACTGTTTCGGAACAGAAGGCTTTATCTGCAGATATACATATCCCCTGCAACCACTGCCCCCCACATGAGGGCAAGATCTATCTCTTGGATCACCTTTATTCTTGGTGTTTTTTTTCTTCTTCTTCTGCCTTTTTTATCTGCAAAGGTGAAAATATGTGAGACTTCAGTTTAACTCTTTTAGGAATCTGTGCACTCTCCCTACAGTTAGAGAAAGATATGTCGGAGAAGAAGTTTCAAGGAAATTCTACACTGTTGAACAGAAAAATATAGGTAAAAAGAAATATTTCTAAACAATCCCCTTGTAAATACTTGGACAATATATTAAGTAAAGCGTCATGCAACGACTTGCCATTTTAGACAGAGATTTTCCAAGGTTTGGCAGCTACAACATGTATTAAGTAGTGGTTGGTCTCAATTAAAAATGTAAGCAATTTTAATTGCAGGGTCTGTGGTTAATTGCAATTAATCACATTTTCATCAAAAACCATATATTGACAAAAGGCCTTTTTTTACTGAACAAGTACAAGACACATGAGCTTAACAGCAAACATGTTTGTTGTTTTTTAATCTGTAATTCAGATCAGTCAACCATCAGATTGGTGCAGAGAGCTGTCATTGGGGACGTCTGTGCTGCTGCTACATCTTTAGCACTGAGATGTTATTTTAGGCTGACAGGCTAATGCCTTCTAGCACAACTTGCACACAACAACATCCAATCAGATTGTTTTTTTTTGAAGCAGAAATTTACCACCGGTGGGCCAAGAGAAGCGGATTTGTCATCCACCGCTGTTGTTGCGATGCGTCAGATTTATGGGTAGACCAGAAACGCAACGCAAAGGTTCCACCTCGGGACTTTTAGAAAAAATGAAAAATGCGATTAATTGTGTTGCAACTTTTATTGTGTTAAAATCTATGTATTTGCTTTTCAAAATTAAAGGGGCAGAATTATGTAAAATTAACTTCTTTTTTTTTTTGCTTTACATCATATTATGTTATCCCCTCATCAAAAGCATACCTTGAGTGTTGCCTTGATTCTTTATGCATGTTTGAGAAATCCTTTAATCTCCCATAGCAACCATTCATCTGTGCAAAACGCCTGGTTGGATGTAGCTCCACCCAGCAGCAATTAGCAAACATCTGATTCCTCCTGGCTGGGGAACTGTTCATGTGTTGAGCTCATTATAGGAGCTACTTCTCAGTGAAACTCTGGTAAAAACATGAAAGGGTTAATAGACGAGCCATGTTGTGACTTCCTGAAGTTTCAGAAAGAGCAGGAGTTTCTTAAAGAGACAGGGGCATTCTTTCAAGACATTCAATTATGAAGTCAAATGTCTTTTTAAATCATATTTGATATGTATAACATTTTTATAATAACCGAAGCTTCATGATTGTGCTACAAAATTGCACTGTGTGACTGGAAAATACATAATACTTCTCCTTTAATGCACTCAAATAATTATTTAATCAGAGATGGATTTAGCTGGTCATGACTTTGAATCTGATGATTTCGGTTTGATTCCAGTTCTAGTTAATGTTCGACTCAGACTGTCTTTATTGGAACCTCAAAGGTCAAGGTCATGTTATGTTCTTCCATGACTCTCGACGTTCATCCGTCCATCCTCTGTACAGTCCCTGAGGGCGTCAGAGGGATCAGCGAATATCTTCAGTGTCTTAATTATTTAGCTTTGATTCTGAAAGAGTTACACAGGTGAGGAGCAAACAAAAGACGCACTCGCTTTGAAAAATGTAAGAATCCAGCATCCTGTTGCCAGAGTGTGGCGAGTAACAGTGGCGCCTCCTGCTCCTGCTGGCTCTGTCTGCCTCTGCTCAGGCTCCGCCGATTTAGGACTTCCAAAAAAAAAAAACCCTAAAAAAAACCAGCTTTTTGCTGGACTAAAACGTCCTTTATGTCGCAGCACATGATGACACTTTACCCAGATTTTTTACATCAGCACTCGCTGTTAGAGACGCTGTGGAAATTTCTTATTATAAGAGTGAAAATGTCGAGTTGCGGCCAGAAGCTGCAGCTCGTGAGATCATTCACCTCTGACCAAGTGGCATAAAAGGAGCTTATTCTTTGAGGGACAATTGAACATTTGTGCCAAACAGAATGAAAGTCTGCTATGAACACATCATGCTTCCAAAAAAAAAAAAAAGAGGATAGAGTCATGGTCACACAAAAAAAGAAGAAGAGTGTTTTCGTTCTGAACAACAAAAACAGCTCCTTCTGCCAAACGAACATGGAAAAAAACAAACTAAAGAAAAATGGAAAACGAGAAAACACTGATCTATTTAATTACCGATAGCTTACAGCTACAGTATGAAGCTCCACATGCAAAAGGATTGAACACCTTGAACCATTTTAACTTCAATGCATTTTATGTGTAATTTGATCTCTTTACAGAACAGCTGTTAGATTCTTGATTTGGAAGAATCTGATGACTGGACAGATTTTAGCTTTGAACTTGACATGTATGTCATTTACGAATCACTGGAAAGACAAAAGCCACTAGAATTCTATTTGTAGTTTTGTCAAAAAAAAATGCCTACATACACCCAGAGCTACAGGCGAAGGGTTTCAGATCCATATGTTACAATGGCCCAGTCAAAGTCCTGACCTAATTCAACTGGGATTGTGTGGTGATTTTCAGATTTGTGTTTCTTTTACTTCCTTTGTCTTTTCTCCCTCTTGCTCAATATCAACAAAATGTAATGGGACACAATATGTCTA
>CAEFZX010010945.1:0-17392 GCA_903066825.1 Alfaro cultratus
AGTGTGTGCTATATATGTAGCCTATATATAGCACATATATATACATATATAATCATAGCACTAGTTTAACTTCATCATTAATTCTATCATTCAACTAAAGTTGGACACAAACTTTAATTCCTGCTCTGCATGTATGTATATTTATATGCTAAGTTTCATGTTTAAGGCAGTTGTTGATGATGAACTACACTATTTCTTTATCTGTCAGAAATCAAAATTTACAGGCCACTGTGCTACATTTATTATTGTTTCAATTGCATTTTATGTCTTAGACATAAAACAGACAAAGTTTGAATGGGACCTCAAGCAGAATCTTCTTGANCATCATCATCACTTTCAATACAGATTTGCTGGAATCTGGGCGAGTGTCCCAGATCTAAGGAATCCTTTCTAATTTTAATCACATAAAACCTGCAGAATAGTGTGGTTCCTGAGGCCTAGGGCTCAAAACCAGTACCTTAAGAGGTATTTCAAATGCTGCAGTAAAACCTTTCAACAACCTGGGCTTTTTAAACCTGCAGCATAGTTGGCTGTGTGTAGTGTGTTTTAGCTGTATGAAAACGGCTTTACCAGCCACCCTGATATGGTAGCTTGAATTATTGCTGTACTGTTTACTGCCTCAACCACAAAACATTTGTTTTTCCTTTTCAACATTGGAGAACAAGATAGATAATTTCATGAAACAAACCCTGAAGGTGTCGTTAGGGTGGACTGTCGTGCTAAGAAGGAGCCAGCCCAACAGCGTTGATAGTCTGCATTCATGAACTGTGTGGCCACTAATGAATTCAGTTGTGAAACTGTATTCTTGATGAATACCTGTATTTTGTATTAATCATTCTGAGATTGGTGGTTTTAAATATATAGAAAGAACAATGATTCTTGATTCAGAAATTTAAAATCCATCCATTGTCTTGTTTGTATTGACATGCTGATTGTTCATGTTTTTGTTTTTTTGTTTTTTGTTTGATTGTTTCTGCTTTGTTTAGATTAATACAATTTAAGAGGACTTTTATTGCTCGTTGTGGCTAATGTCAATATGAAGTCAAAATTAGGTCATTTCTACTCAGATCAGTTTGCTAACATACGACAGAAAACTTTATTCTAAGATTCAATGATTACATTTTAATAGTTTGTTAAATAAGTTCGCACATCTATTGTCACATGTTTAAAACTGGACTTGTACAAGCAAAAAGAGAAAAGAATAAATTACATTTCAAAACTACAGTGGTGGTCTGAATTTAAAGCCTAAGTTAAATTAGTTCCTAAGTTGTTACTTTTGAATAAAAGGAAACATTAACAGATCTGTTTATTCCTGTTTTTGGCCACAGTTTGTTGTTCAGGCTGATAAACAGGTGACTAACCTACTTTAGCCTTTTGGATAATATTGCAAAAGGCATATTCTACATATTATTGTTTACAAAATGAAAATGTATTTTTATTTTTTATTTTTAAATAAAAGAATACACTAAAATAACGAAAATATGAAACAGTGTGAATATACTGGCGCATGGAACCAAACAAATAAGTGAATTTTAAAAAAAAATAAAAAATCATTATTAGTAATAACAGTCCTGATGAACTCACCTTTTTCATTCATCTCCTCCTCTGCTGCTGATCTGTGAACGTCGATCTTCTCCTGCATCCCATAAACGCACCGCTCAGACTGAGCGTCATAAAACCCGTCGCTTTTGGAGGCAGCGCGCATCAGCTGATGTTGGTGCATCGGAACAACTTGGTCCATCATCTGAAGATCATTTTCAAATTCGTTCTGGTGGTAGTCCAACTTCAAAATGTCCTTAACAGAGAACGGGGTGGAGGTCGTTGAACTGGGGTGCATCCTCATCATTTGCTCCGGGCGTTTGAAACTTTTATTTTTTAATTTTCTAATTTTTTTTACGCACGGTGTGCTGGATCTGGTTCTGAAGGCGCTGCCGGCCGAAACTCTTCACTAACTGATAAGTGAGGGGCCTCGGAGGATTTAAACCGTCCAAGGGTCCTGCTAATGAACAAGTGAGATAGATACCAGCCCGTCTGAGACACAGGGACCAACACCCGGGGAGACTGCGCGCACACTTCTGCGGCTCCCCCATCTTCTCACCTTACAGGAACACCTATCATCATATCCGCCCTTCTGTCAATGTGGTGGTGTAATTAAGAAGCCCAATTAGGTAATGCGTGGCCATCTGCAAGTAAAAAAAGTTCTACCAAAACTGTCTTTATTTCTCAGAAAGATGAACAGATTTTTATTTACTTAACAAGGCATTTTTTTTAAAAAGTTTTTTTTGTTAAATTATTAATTTCAAGCAACAAACAAAACCAGCTAGCTGACAATAGAAGAAAAACACAAGTCAATACAATGCAGTAAGAAAATGATTATGTAATTATGTAAAATAAAACAAAATGAAATGAAGCAGAATTAAACACACAACGAGATTGTAGAGTCTGTCTGAAACGTCGCTGTTGGTGCGTTACTTCGGCCACTCAGCCACCGCTGCAGGTCCAAAGGGGGTTGAGTGATCCCCGGGTGATGTCGCACAGCTTTGCCGCCGACATTGTTTTCCAGCCATGTTATTAGCGGTCTCAGGCCACAACAAACAGTAACATTACACCTGATGTTGTGGAAGTGGGGAGACAGTGGCGCCAACCAGCAATGCTTGAGTGAGGCTGAGACGCGCGTCCACAGACACGGCAAACACGCACAGACACGGCCCGTCCCGCTGCAGGAGAGCCACAGGGCCCCTGCATCACACGGGCGTTTTCTTCAAAGGGACAAACAGATGAAGGACAATTAACAACAAAAGCTGCTACGGAGAAGTTTAAGAATGAACGCCGGAATAAAACAGTGTGGTCTGACAAGGACTAAAAATATTGCGCGTTACAAATAAAGCGAGATGTCTGGAGTAGCTAATTACTTTATAAAGAGCCGACTTTGTAAGAGAGAGCATGGCATATGTAATTTTAAAAGCGAAAGTGTCCTTTAAAAAAATATCTGATGCGCCTGAGAACTAATCTAAAGACATTTGCATCTCATGAACTTTTTGAGGAAGCTTTTGAGAGACAGAAGACATCTCATTAATCATAGTGATAAACAAAACACTTCCATATCATGTGCCAGTAGATCTAACAGCTGGAATTTATTCTGAGTTTGTGGTGATGATTAGCTGCTTTCCAGTAAATCACTTGACCAAACCTTTCTTAGACCTTAAAGTATTACTGGGACTATTTTTTATTTTTTTTTACTGTCACAGTTTGGTTTAAACCTGGAAAGAAAATGTCTTGCTTTGTGTTTGTTTATTTTATTTTATTTTATTTTTATGCTAATATGTTTCCATAAGTAGTAGAACACAAATAAGACTTCAGGATAAAAGTTTCAATTCACTTTGGGGCAACGTCAAAGAAAAGCAGGCTTAACTTTCAACCAGTGGGATAAAAGTAATTAGTGGTGTATATTTTTTAAGATCACAGTGGGACCTGGGAATTTGTTGAAGTACAATTTGGTTGTCTCAGACAGAGTTATTAAAACTCCAGAATTCATTCATTTAAACAGCCATTTATTATAAAGATATCTAATAAATTTGCTTGAAAGCCCCTCACATATTGATAGTATATAAAAAAAACATCCAGCATATTTCTGTCCATTTGGAACATCTGCTTTGAGATTAATTATGAAACTGTTTTTTAAGTGAATGATCCAAAGGTCTTCCAGAGCAAACTATCGGCTTGTATGTGTGTGTGTGTGTGTGTGTGTGTGCGTGTGTGTGTGTGTGTGTGTGTGTGTGTGTGTGCGTGGGCTGGAGGAATCCGTGCAGAAATTTGACAACCACAGATGAGAAACAAACACTTAGACACATCTGTAATGTAACCTCACGGTGCTGGAGATCAAGGTTTTGCTTTATGATAAATAGATGTTTCCTGATTGTTTCCTTTCATCAAACAAGTGGATTTGAGCTGTGACTACTCATACTAATCAGTGTGGGCGAACACATTGCTTCCATCTTGTGTTGTGACTTTACACTCAGTAAGTGAGCAACCTGTATTTTATAGTTTACAAAAATCAGACATGTGGACAAAATAAGTAATGGTCAAAATATGAATACTGATTACAGCAATACCTAAAGAACTTTGTTGTTAGTGGTGGATGTTCTGCTGGGTATTCTGAAGTGTTTAGTGGTTAAAGGCCTGAGTATACAGACCTGCAGCATCCTTTCTGTGTCTAATGCATCTTTACATTGATCTGTTTAAATTTCTTTTTTTAAGTCATTATTTCCATTTGTGTCTCAGTATTGTTTCATTTCAGATGTTGCAATTCATTTTACAATGGCTCATATGTTTACTTTTTTGAAGCCTAATCAAGTTTTTCACAATTAACACCAACATCACAAGTCTTTTTTGAAATGAAACAGGTTTTTGTAAATCAGTTTTCTTAGACTGTGTTGTGGAAATTTCTGTTATCAAAGAATGAGAGTCTGTTCCTAGAACTAGAGAAAGATTAACCTTTGTCTTTGTTTTCATTCGAAGGCAAAAGCGTTCGATGACCCATCTCACTGAACACAGTCAGTAGAAGAGCCCCGAACAACACACACCAAGTGATTACATAGTCACAGCTAAAAAGATCACACCCCAAGTCTGAACTTATCTCCATTAACCAGGTGGATAACAGAGCCACATCTTTATCCACCGTCATGCAACTGCCCCTCACCTCATTGGAGGGAACGATTTTTAGTTAAGACTTTTCGTTGGAGACCCGCACCCTGCATGTACGAGAGCTGACAAGGATTCCAACAGAAACGTCTAGTTCATTTGTCTCAGTCACTCAGAGTTGCAGGCGATCTCACACTTACACAGAAGCAAAGAAAAGAAAAACATTCATATACACAAAACACTATCAACCCTTATTTAGATCAAATTAAAATGAAATGGTTAAAATGAGATTTTCTATTACAACTGTAATTGTTTCGTTAGTAAATTACTAAAACCAACACGGTGTTTAAATTTAGAGTTTACTTTATGTTCTTTAGCAGCTCTGTGCAGAAGGATCTTCAGAAAATGTTCCTATCGTTTAGTGTTTCCTCAGTAATTTCACAGTTTCATACCCACAATAGTTATGCCATGCACAGAATTCTGAGATAAAGCGGAATATTATTTCCTGATTGGCCCAGCTATTTGTACTATCTAAATCCAATGATATAACATATAAATCAAGTTGCTTTGATGTTTGAACATTAAGTTCTGTTTTCATGAGTCACCACATGATTTGACAACATCTTTTCTAGATTTTGCGAATTTGATTGTTCTTGACTGAAGCTTTAAATTAGCTGCAGCTGGATTATTTATCTGACTCAGTCAGTTTGTCTCTTGTACAACACTCTTGCAAGGTTTCATGAAAGTCTGATGAAATCTCAGTAAGCATCAGAGCTTTAGTAGTTTAATACTAACTACTTCCAACACCTCCTCCACATGTTAATGTTCCCTTAGCCAAGGTTCTCAACCCTAAGTCTCCAACATCAAATATAGATTTACACACTAACTTAAAGTTCATTGTAATTTTTTACTAATTTATATTATAATATTCAGATGATGTCTCTTCATATCTTGTTGTGATAACAAATCATAGCAATGGATAATAGATCAAATTCCAGATCTTTTTAATTGATCTTTCCAGAGAGCTGTTGTCCTCTGGGAAGCTAAATGGATTCAGATCAAATTAATACACCAGTTGATTTATATATTAAGAGCAATCAGTTAGTTATGCAGTAGTATCATTTAATTTAATGCAAATAGCTGCTGCAGGTGTTCACACTTTTGCGAGTGTTTGCTGTAAATATTTTTTATTTTATTTTTTGGACCCAGTTTATGCAGTTCAGAGTTTCCATCCATCCATTTCATTTTCTTGTCCCTAGTGGGGTCGGGAGGTGCTGGTGTCTATCTCCAGCTACGTTCCGGGCGAGAAGCAGGGCTCACCCTGTGTGTGTGTGCGAGGGCAGAGCAACGCAGAGACAAACAGGACAAACAACCATGCACACACACACTCACACCTAGGGACAATTTAGAAAGACCAATTAACCTGACAGTCATGTTTTTGGACTGTGGGAGGAAGCCAGAGTACCCAAAGAGAACCACGCATGTACAAGGAAAACATGCAGAAAGACCCCTGGCCGGGAATCAAACCCAGGACCTTCTTGCTGCAAGGCAACAGTGCTACCAACTGCCCCACTGTGCAGCCCCAGTTCAGAGTTTATTTTATTTTAATTTACTTTGGTAAATGGCATTTGGTTATTCTGTCTTCATTGTCATGAGTATGGATGGGGTTTTGTGTTTTGTTCCTTTAATAAGGAATCTTAAAATTTAAACAACACCAAGCTTCTAAAAGGCGTTTTCTTTGTAGAAACCTACAAACCTGAACTTCAAAAGCATAGATGAAAAAGAAGACTTTCTGCTTGACACCCAGGGCACTGCTGCGTATCCAGTTTGATGGGTTAACTACTTAATCACCTCAACAGTGATCTCTGAAGCCTTTCAGCGGTGCTTTCTTTGTGAGTACTGTTGCTTAAAATAATCAGAACCTTTCCTGCTGATTCTTCCTCATGTCCTCTAACTGTAACATAAGAGGTACAGTTTACCACCAAAACCCCTAATTCATCATGCACAAAATAGGAGACTGATGGCAGCTGAAACAGTTGATAGGGTCAACTTGCAGGGAGGAAAAATGAACCCAAACTCCCTACAGGCTAAAAGTTCTTGCTAAAATGTGTCAGCATAGTAGTAAATGTCTCACCTATAGTGTGACAAGTAGTTCTGTGGTTTACATTTCTTACCTTCTTACCTACCCTTTGGTTTGCACAGATGTGTAGCAAACATGAGAGATGTTATTTTAGACAGAGTGAGCTAGAGGCTAGAAATGAGCTGCAGAGCGAACGACATGGAATACCAGAGTAAGCATCAAAAGCGTGATTTTTAATTTTGCAAAGTCGCTGAAGTGGAAGGCGATTGGTCAATGCTCTACAATCTGCTACCAGCACTCAGGATTTAGGCTCATTTGCAATACCCCTGAACAAGATATCAAATTGCAATCATCATCATCATCATCATCATCATCATCATCATCATCATCATCATCATCATCATCATCATCATCATCATCATCATCTTCAGTGCAAAGGACCTCTTAGATGCAATATGTTATAGAATAATAATTGTAATTGACTTTCCATTGTGATATTCAATAACTGCAATGTCTCCATGCTAGCTGCTAGATTTCCTTAAATAGAAAACTTTTCAAACTCATTTGAATAATGAACTGAACATAATCACTGTTTGATAACTAGGATTAATTGTAATGAACGTGTGACTGAATTGAAATTACTTTTTTTATAAAGTGCCTCAAGAGGACATTTGTTGTGAATTCTACTAAGAATTGAATTCAAATATTGCAAATGTATGTTTACCATGTATTGGTACAACCTATACTTCGATGCTACCTAAGATATAGGAAGTAGAGAGCCTTTAAAACATCTGGATGTAGGTGGATCTATTTTTAACGTGCACCTGAACTAGAAAAGAATAAGATGGTGAATAATTTTGAAATTTGTTCTTTTTAAAGAAAAAGAATGAAAGGTTAGTCATCCTTACCAATTATTTCATTTGAATTGTTTTGTGCCAATTCCCAAAACCTGATGTCTCAAAGCACTTTACAAAAAACTTCAATCAAATCCTTCAGACAGATTCCATGCCATATATAAACTTTAATCACAAATTGATCTTAATTATCAAACAACGGAGTCAAGTCACATAAGACTATAAAAGACTGCAACAAATAAATTCTGTTTAAAAACAAAAATCAAAGAAAGTTATTAAATAAAACTGAATTTTCTCATATAAAACATTATGTGGACTTGTAGTAAACCATAAAGTGTCTAAAGTGCTGACACAGGCATATTTGTGTTTCATTTGACATATTTTACAGAAATGTCTGAACTTGATCTGAGCAGAATATGTGAAACCCTGTTTTGGCCACTAGATGTCGCTGCTGCACCGCATCATTCCACATGGTCTTGTTCATTTGGTTCCATCAGTCGCTGTGGTGAAGGCAGAGTTTCACTGCAGGCACAGCACAGATTTGTGAAAATGAATCATGAAAGAACCGGGGAGCCTAAAGCACTTTGCAAAGGTATTCGCAACAACAAACTATTTTTATATTTGCTGAGATTTCATGTAAAAGAACAACTCAATTTAGCACATGATTGAAAAGAAAAGGATGTGTAGTTTTATTATTGTTTTTAAATTATCGCTGGCAAGAGTATTTACCAGTCAGGTAAAGGTAAAGGTCTTTTTATTCATATAGCACATTTTCAGCAACAAGGCAACACAGAGTGCTTTACAGAAATTGAAAAGGAAATACCAACAAAATAACAAACCAAAGGAAAGAGCAAAAGAAGAAAAATAATCTAATGTTGATCTAAAGTATGTAAACTAGGTGCTCCTGTTCAGGGNAATGACAATAAAAATTTAAGCCTTTATATAAAATTATCAGGAATACAACCAGTTTTGTAAAAAAAAAAAAAAAAAAAAAAAAGACTAGAATTCTTGACTTAAGTTGTCAAAACTCATTTTTGGGACACATCAAACATCTGGAAAACAATTGTAATGGACTCATTTTTGGCCACAATATGTGTGACGAAAACACCAACACTGAACGTGACCCTGAAAACGCCATGTGTACTGTGAAGCACGGCGGTGGTAGCATCATGCTTTGGGCATACAGGGACATCAAAGCAGCAGAGTTGATGTGAATATGTATGGAACTCAAGCCATGCCAAAAAGTCTGCCAGCTGGATGATAACTCTAAGGTTACAACCACAGCTTGAATGGTTCAAAGTTCAAAGTTCAGACCTAAAGAACCTGAGGAAATGCTCGGGAATGAAGGTTCACAGACACTCTGTCTAATCTGACTTGGCAAAGAAGAACATTGGACTTGCAATTGTGATTGCAGCAAGCAATGATTCTACATTGACATTACTTCCTTTTCAGATCATTATTTGAAAAAAACAAACAAAAAACTACTACTACTACTACTGCTGCTAACAATAATAATAATAATTAAAAACATGTATCATTTTCCTTCTACTTCACATTTTTTCACTTCATACTGCTCTGTCACATAAAATCCAAATAAACTTTGTTGAAATCGGTGGTAGTAATGCGATAAATTAGAAAAGTTCCTAGGATTGTGAACACTATTTTGCAGACACCTCATTTGTCTGCAGGACTGGATCCATTTGAGTTATATGTTTGGCAGGTTCCGAGTCGAAAGCTGCATTAGATTTGAATCCAAGACAAATGCTTTTTCTTTTTTCGACACAGATGCTTTGGCAGAGATGGAACGTGCTCCGTTTCATCTCTTTCCCCCTGCCACTCCAGCTCTCTCTTCAGTAAAATTTGATCTAATTTTCTTTCCCGTCCTTGGGTATTTCCCCACAGAAATGAAGGGATAGTGATTGCTGGGTAGGATTGGAGTGGATCTAATCTTCCACTGCTCTCAGTCATACTCCATTTCACTGCACATCTAATTTGTCACAGTGCTGATGAATATGCCACAAGTTTCATGGGAAAGAGAAGGACATAATGAATATAAAACACACTGGGAGAGGGAAGAAGCAATTGCTGCACCACACTAACCACAGCACATTGTTCATTTTCTCCATCAGATTGCTGACACTGTGCTTGCACTATGAGGACATTGCTTTCCTCCCCCAGAATTTGATCAAGAGGTTAAAACAATTGCAAACAATGTGGGTTCTGTTGCTTGCCTGCATGGCAGAAGCAGAAGCACTGTGATCAGTTGAGATCACCGACTTCAGGACCACTGTGTTTGCCCAAAGAGGGAAGGCTGCGCCCCCATAACGCTGCACAAAACGAGCGTGCCTTTGTGACTTGTAACGTATTAAATGCAAGCTCTGCATGCACATTGATTTCAGGCACACGCATGCTTGCAGAAGGGTTATCATTCCATAGCAAAGAGGTCTATAAATTGTGTTTGATGGCTCAAATATAGCCCGGCATTGATTTGAAAAAGCTGTGACATCAAACAAATACATCCATACACACATGCACTCATCACACACTCACACTCCAGCAGATGGTATGAATTGCATCTGCATAATGGCATTGTAATTTTGTCATTACTCATTATTGCTCTGCTTGTGATTGTCAGCGTGGTGATACACTCGGCAGCAGTCCAAGCAGCGAAATGAATAGGCAGGGTCAAAATTCTGCTCAAATGTTTCCTGGCAACGAGATGTTTCTCTGCGTTGAAAGCTGTAATTGCTTTTAAAAGTTGCCCACTACACAACTGCAGCTATGTTACTGGGCTCAAAAAGAAAAGAAAAGAAAAAAAAAAAAAAAAAAACAAGACAGGGAAAGAAAGAAAAAAAAAAAACATCACAGAGAGACAGACTTTTAAAGAGACCACATGGTGAAATGAGAAGATGTTGTGTTGTGTCCGTTCCTCTTGTTCGCCGTCTATCTGTGGATTGAAAGAGGATGTTTCTTTAAACAAGGACATGATAGGATCAGCGTGCAGAGCTGCTGCATCACCTATCCATGAGACGGGAGAACGGCTGATGAGAAAGCCCTTCAGGACTCTTCTCTAAATAGGCATGAAATTATATCTCCCTCTGACTGAGATTAGTGTTCACGGAGCCTCTCGCGTTCTGCCCCCTCTTTTTTCCTCAGGCTCTCAAACCAAACAGTCGCTCTGCAGTTTCAGCTGCTTTTGTGCTAAGTTTAACTAAGTTCATTTTCAGCTGGAGCCACCGTCTGTGTCCCCTCAGCTTCTTTCATGGAGTATTGCAGGATTTATAACACATGCTCATGGCTTGCGGTAAACCAGAGTGATTTATTTTTGTTCTAATTATTGATGCTTGATTGTGTAGCTGTTGTAGCATTCACCACAAAGAATGTAAGACTTTGTTAGTTTCAGGGTATGCTGCACAGAGCTTGCTGCCACAAAGTTTAGCTTTTCCAATAGTCTTTGAAAAGAGGGAATTATGAAGATATGCAACAAAGTGTATCTGCAAATTGCAGGTCACAATCAAATGTGCAAAAGTCATGATGTTCATTTTACTGTGTTTTCCTTCATATCCAAATTTGGTGTCAAGCTGAGAGCTATAAGATTAGGACCCTCCATGGCAGGCTCAACATATCCATGATCTGTGTGAGATCTTGACTTGTTGTGGAAACAGAGGGCCCCTCTGTAGGGTAATTAAGCCTGGCGACTAATGCCTACAGGAGCTCAAACTACAAGAAGAATGGTAATTATATTCACATCAGTTCGAAGTTAAATGTTTTTAGAACAGGAATGAGACAAAGAGGTGGAAAGAATACAAAGCCAATGGAGAAGTGTTTCATTTTCCAGCAAGACAGTGACCCAAGACATTCAACCAACCAGTGAAAAGCTGGATGTACCTCAAAAGACTCGTCAGTGTAAAGGTTCTTCACAGACATTTCCTATTCTTTTTTTTTTTGTAAAAGAAAAAAAAATAAATAGTGGAAAGGTAAAAGGAAAACTGTGTATTCATTTTCTTTGATTTCATTTGGGTTGGTTTATCACAGAAAATAAACCAATAAACCAGAATAAAACACGTTGAGGTTTGTAGATGTAAAACAGTGAAATGTGAAAAGGTTCATCAGGTGTGAACATTTTCTTTAGCATATGTTACACCTTATATATTATTTCAGCATTGTGAGAATATGCTTAATGATGCCAAAAAAGAAAGAATGATGACTGATATACGTAGTCATCATTTTGGTTCATCACTCATGCACACTCCTTGAGTTATCTTCTCACTTATCATCTTTCCAGTAAAGGAAAGTGAATCAATCCTGGAATGAAAGACCTGACTGATTAAGGACAAAAACTGCAGAATTTACATTAACTCACACACATCATGCTTACAAAGGATCAATGAGGATGTGAGGAAACTGTTTCTATCATCAGTCTGTTACTGGTGTGCATTGCTTTTCCTCTGGAAGTTGTGCTTCTGTCATTTGCTGTTACTATTGCTGCCATTGTTCATTTTGCATCTCGCGTATTGTTTTCAGTCTTGCCTTCTCTCCAGTTTCCCCTCAATGTTCCTACATTCTCAAAGAGGAAACTCATCATGCTTCCATAATCCTTCTCTGCTTTGTTGAGTCTGTCTTTGTGTTAGAGTTTTAGCAGGTCAGCGATTACATAAGGCTAACGTTAGATGATGATGATGCAGTGAGTGACTGAAAATTTTAGTTTTGGTTCTTTAGAGCAATTTGAACTTACTTTCCAACCTTATATTAGATATTTACAAATGGTAGATTTCTGGCTGAACTGGATATGGAGTCATAGTTCAGGAAGCTGGAACGGTGTATTTCCTTTCTTCCTGCTGCTAAGGAATGTGAGGGTTTCTAATAATTCTGAACTTTATTGCTGTTTTATGTGTGACACATCATACATTTGTTACAAGAGATGACAAAGAGTTATTAATACAGGTAAAATACAGACAAAAATACAGAAAAATGTATTTTTCCTTGAGTTATTTTCTCAATACAGAAATATGAATTAGTATCTGTCCCCCCCCCCCCATATTTCCATATTTGTTACTTTATGACCTCAAACTTCAAGTGGTAATTGAAATTTAATGTGACCAACACTAAGAATGGCAAAGATAATAACAAAAAACTAAATTTGCATTTGTGTCCAGCACCACCTCAGTCAGAAATGTGTAAAACCAGATTTCAACACTGAAATGGACTGAAATTTCTGCCCATTATTTGCAAAATGGCTCAAGGCCAGTCATTTTAGATAGAGAACCATTGTGAAAAGCTATTTTCTGGTTTTGCTGCTTTGCAGATGGAAGGGGTTTTGCTTTTACCTTGGCAGAATTGTCATGATGCATAACCTTAGCAACAAGGTATTGCTTGCTCCAACCTAGACTATGTCCCCAAACCTCGGAGGAGTTGAAAACTAAGCTTCATCGATGTAGAGCAGGATGACGGCAGAGACTGAGGAGAAGGCTCAAACCATCTCTTCCTTTTATCATATTGGAGAAAGAACATATGTCTGACTCCGATGTCTCCCTCAGCCCAGATTTCTGAGCTTATGAACAGACAGAAATTTAAAGAGGAGTAGCAAAAGTAAATGAAGTGGATTAGCAGTGCTTGCCAAATGATGTCTTCTAAGAAATATTATCCCCAATTGGCAGATTGTCTTCCAGAGTTGCCCTGTATTTAGTCCCATCCATTTTCCCTTAAACTCTGACTATATTACCAGTTAAAGCATCCCCACAGGATGATGCTGAAATCATCAGGTTTCACCTGAGAGGTGGTGGTGTGTCCAGAGGTGTGCTAGTTTTCTCACACTAAAGGTGTTTGGCATGCAGCTCAAAAAGTTCAGGTTTTTCACGCCTGTTCATATCATTTCCTACATATTGTTGTAAGTTTTCTCAACAATGGCTTTCTTTGTGCTCTACCAACAGTGAACAGCTTCTCCTACCTTAATTGTGAATCTCTGCAGCTCCTCCAGAGAGACTTGACTGCTTCATTTGACAGTTAAGCAATTGGTTGTCCTGGACTTTAGTTAGGAGGATTACAGTAAAGAGGGCCAAAGCAAAAGGCCTTTTTACATAAAGTGTATTATAAAATGCAATGAGGTTTGCAGATGTAACATAAAAACAAATCTGAAAAGGTCAGGATAAATAAATACCTCTGAAATGAGCTGTATACAAAGATCCCACCCAGTAAGTCAGTGAAACACTGAGGGTTAAATCACTTTGCTTCTTCAGGATTGTTTGTGGTTTTCCAATGAGACACGGGAAAATATACCCTTTCCTAACCAGCACAGTTTGATAGATATACAAAAGTCAAATTATAGACGTTTGAGAGAGCGTGAGAGTAGCTCAAAGGAAAGAATTAAGGCCTGAAGGACTTTGAAATAGTAGATGTTTTGTGCAAAAGGTGCCTTAAAATGGGTTTATATGAGTTAAACACGAGCAGAACCACATATTCCACACAACATGCTAGATTTGAGAAATATTTTATTTCTTATCAGCAAAAGACACACAGTTGATGCATTTGTATCTTTTATGACTTTTCAGTACAGAGGAAAAACCCAAACATATACACAGTGTGGGCATATATGTGTATGGGTATATTTTAAAGTGCAAGTGATTCACAAGGGTTTATCATGCGTTACATAGAATCCGTTTTGAGGAACTTCAGTGATCTATAATAGAGACACACTTTTGAATCTGATATATTTGAATCTGTAAAATAAGCTTCACTGTTGGATGGAAACGAAAACAGACTTTTACTAATCACTGAAGCTTTTCAAATTAAAGCACAACAATCTATTTCAAGTTTTGAGGGGAACGAGTACCATGAAGCTCCAGAAGTGAGAGAGGGTTTTAGTGTCGAGTAGTAACAGGAACAGTCTGACAAATCTCACCACAGGCCAATTTAACAATGCTCCAGTTTCATCTTAAACTCTCAATACCTGGATTAAAATGGAGAAAAGAAGGAATTTAAATAAAAACAAGACAAAACTTCTATGACTTTGAGCTTTCATCGGCCAACTTAGGCCTGTCCTTGTCTGGAGACATTCAGTATACAGGTACATTCTCTAAAATTACTGTTACATTTTTACTTGGTGAGGAAACAGTCAATTTGCCCTTGCCAAATGAATCCGACATGACAGAAAAATAAATATGAAGACATGGATCAACAGTAAGACGTCTAAATGACTGATGCTGAGCTCATTGTGTGCTGACAGGTTCCAGCATCATACAGGGTAGTTTTAGCAGCAGCTGTTGGGTTTTGGAATTACCCATGGTCAACAAAGATACACACAAATGGATCAAGAGGACATGAAGAAGCCCTGACCCCCTCAGGATACGCGGTATTCAAACTCATCTCCATTCACTGGGTAAGTAAAATATGCCTCAGTTGCACACATGCTGAATGTTTTCAATGCCCTTTATAGTGGTTAAGATGCAAAGTGCAAATTCAAAATAAAATACAAGCTAGTATATACTACAGTGTCACTATAGTTCTTAACTACCCAGTATTTCTTTCGGAACATCTCCCACCTCTCCCGCCCTTTTGCACAGCATGACATGAAAGAAGCGTTCCTGTTCACAGAACAAAAGAAGAACTGGTCTAGACAAAGCACGGAAAAAGAAAGCATCATAGAGGTGCGATGCCTTCACACCGTGAGTGCAGCACGAGAGCGCACATGGTGCAGCTTTACTCACACAGCATCAGCTGGCGATGCATGAGATAAAGATCAATTTCCGTGTTGCAGTGAATCCTTTGTGAGTGATTATTGCATAGTTTGGAATTCTTAGCGTAGCTCATAAAGTGAGACTGAAAAATAAAACTTTTTCTTTCCAAGATCTGCGCTTCACTAAACAATCCAAGACAAAATTGTTCTCATTGAAAAGAGACAGCCATCAGTTCCCTTAATGAAGCCAAAAATAATAACAAAAAAAGAATCACTATTTAAAAATAAAACTATAGTAATCAAAACAATTTGTGGTGTTTAATATTTGAAATAATTGATATTCTAAATCAAAAATAACCTTAGGTAGAAGTTTGCTTCTCTCCTGCCTTCTTTGAGGTGGACATTTTTTAATAAGTTGGTCTAATTGAGCTGAACTTACTCCACTCTAAGCCAACAGATGCCATCTACTAGAAGTCCACAGTGCCAAACCATAATCCGTCAACAGGGTTCAAATTAAAACAAACACCAGCATAAGGCACTTCTGAGTGTCTATGGTTCAGGGCTAACCTATTCATCCTGAATTATTGTGTTGCTGTAAATGAGCTGAGTTTAAAATATGTTAAGATTGACTAGAAGAATTTATGTTTTTGTGAAAATAAGAGATGTGTCATAATAATATCAGAAGAAGCTAAGGACACTGTTACAAAACAAACTGCATTTGAAATGAGTTAAAATAAGTATGTAAAGTTTGCTAAATTAAATACAGCGAAAACGATGCATTGGTTATGCCAGCCAAGTGTGCAAATGTACGTTTATGTCTGAGAGCAGCTTGATTTCTTCTTAACATAAATAACAAATGTCTGCCCCCAGCAAGATGGTTAGAAACTATTTTGTTGTTTGGATGTCTTCTTACTTAATAGTTTTAAAAGAAATTACCAGAATCTGCTAAAATTGGTGTTTGCAGGTCAAGGACCATTTGTCAAAATCAGTGACAGAATAACAAATAGTGCAGAATATTTCTGAAATAATTCATACATTAAAAAAAAAAATACTTTTATGATTGCAAAAAATGTGCATGGACAAACAATTGCTCCAAAGGGGGATGCACAGAAGTGTAGAGCAAGTAAAAGACACTAGCAAATGCTCCTTAGGTATTGTGAAGGTCACTGCAGATTTTGATTTTTCTTGCAATCTGATGAATATTAGCAGCTGTGGCAGATTGCCAGAGGAACTTTTAATGTATACTAGACAGAAACATTTAACTAATGGCTACAGCAGCAGTGTCTAAAAGCTAATAAACATGGCCACCAGATATAAATCCCACAACTTTAAAGGCAATGGCCACTAAACTGTAACTTTTATGACTTCCTGTACGAGTTAGCTGTCCTGCAGTGGTAAGTTTAACCTACACACAAACAAGGAAAAGTGGAAAATATGTTTTAGGTGTGTTATTTCTCTTTATGCTCTGCTGTTTAACTGCGCTATTCATAATAAAGACATTTATATGAACGTTCTGATTCTGCTGACTTTTGTTCAAAACAATGCTATGTTGCTATGTGCAGAGTAGGCAGACATAGCAGCGCATCACTTTCTATGAAAACCAGATTATAGATAAAGTGTAAATATATTAGGAAACACTTCATTAAAAGAGTACTTTACACTGGTGTTTGGTTTTATTCTTCACTAAAGTGCACAATGTTCTCTAAAAGTGGACTTCTAGCAACCACAACAGCAACTTGTGTTTTTAAACCAAAGCAGTCTCTTGAAACACCCATAAATTAAATCACCTGGCCTGAGTGACCAACCTTGTTCCTCTATGGCCAGCACAGAGTCATGACATGGGTCCCATTCAGTCACCAGAGCGTCATCTCACCTTTCTTTTTTTTGGCATAGAGCTCATGTTCAAACAGGGGTCATGTCTAAACTGCTAGTAACCTGTAAACTATGTAAAACTACAATAATGCATAACATAATAAAAACATTAAATAATAATAGTAGGAAAATAAATATCATCAAGGCTTTTTTTTTTTTTTTTTTTTTTTTTTTTTTAAATATTAAGGAATTATTTTTATTTCTTTATTCATTTTTAAATGGTAAAATTCCGTGAACGTCGAACAACACCTACAAAAATCATGAATTTTATCA
>CAEFZX010010946.1:0-22296 GCA_903066825.1 Alfaro cultratus
GTTGTCTAGTGATTGAAGTGTTAGGTGGAAGACAGTCTGACACTGCTCTTACAGAACAAAATTACTTTCAACATTTGCATCTTTAGATGTAATTATTGTATTTGTTATATTTAGATTTTAGATTTTCTATAAAATACTTTGGAGTCTGATGTTTATGAATGGTGCTACAAAAACAAGATTGCCTTGTCTTGCCTAATAAATACATGGGTTTTTTTAAGTGAGGTCATTATTTAAGTTTTATTGAGATTCACCTGCATCCATCATATTTTATTATATATTTGATAAAGTAGGATAAGGGCTGCATAGTGGCACAGTTGGTCATATTGCTGCCATGTGCTCATGTCTCATGCAAACTCTGTATTGAGTTTGCATGCTCTCCCCATGCATGCCTGGGTACTATTCAGGTACTTCAAATGCAGCTAAAGTACAATCATGGTTGTCTGTAATATGTGGATTTGTGTTACTCTGTAATGGATTGGCAGACTGGTTAGGGTGTGCCTTGCCTTTTGCTCAATGACAGCTGGACATAGGCACCAGCAGCCATATTTATGGATTTGTTGTTTGTTTGATTGTCTTTGCATATGCCACATATATGCTTTGAAGGAAAAACCTAATCCTACCATCCTACCAAACTGAGTAAATAACTCCCAGTTAGCTCTTGAAAGTGGATTGTGCCAAAGCGGCTTTGGTTTAAAGGTTCCATTCAGAAGCAAAAGGCTCATCACGCTTTAGCAATTCAATTTAAAATATATATATATATATCAAGGGGCTTTTTATTGATATTTCTCTTCACACTTCAGGCACAGCAAATATTATGCCCTGAGTTTGCAATAAGGTTTTCTTTTTTCTTTTCACTTCTTTATTTATTTTTTGATCTGTGATTAACTATTTTTGTCTGGATCACTTTTAGGAATTTGACAAAACTCCATCATGTCTCATGGCCAAAATAAACCCCAGCATAAAGGAAATAGCTGTAGAAATGGCTTAAGGAGGACAGTGACAAAGCAATGCGATCATTCTGCTTGTCTCCAATCAAGCGGCACAACTCATTTGCTTGAACTCCGAAAAGACAGGTGCTTTCAATCACTAATTTCCTCAGTGACCACCATCACTTCAAATGATGGATGACTTGCTTAGTTCTCACCATGAAGCTCAAACTTTTTTCCACTTGAATAATATTGCAGCTGTACTACTTTAAGATGACACATAAAGTTGGCCATTTCTGACATGATGTTTTGACACTGTCAACTTGGAAAATTCTTCCCTGGAAAGCCCAAGGCCATAGCCGCCATTTTAGGGGGCACATGTGACCCTTAATGCTGCTTTGCGATCATTCTAACTGACTCGTTGACAGAGAGGGAGGGGTTGCAAGAGGCCAAGCAGGTCAGGAGTCACTCGAGTCATGTGACGAAACCCCAAGGCATTGTTGGGAGTGACGGAGAGAGACCAAAATGCAGAGCTGCGGTATAGCTGCAAGCCTATGGGTGAAAAGGAGGTCAGTGGCCACAGGAAGCGGAGAAAAATTGCCCCAAGCTACTGCCCTTAATGAGAGCACATCCCCTGAGGTCTGTATCCCAGCAGCCTAACTGCCACATGAAAAACTCCAATTTATATAGAGAGCTGCAGGCACGAGGGAACAGCCATTTTCATGGTCCATTCCCTAAGCCAGGAGCCATCTTGTGAGGTAAACAAACCAAAGTGCTGAGATGTTCACCTTGGTATGAAGTCAGAATTGTTTTTTTCATTGCTACAGAGCTTTATAAACCCCTGTCTTACAGTGTATATACTTCAAACAGAGCACTTGTGCCTGTGTCATCAAAGCATTGTAAACACCTTCAGTAATTCAGAAATTAAACAGTGAAACTCCTATAGAATGAGTGGCACAGTCAAATCAGGAAAACTTTTAGGAACTTATTAGATTAAGAACAATCGAAATAATAACTGAGAGCTCTGCCTGAGGATGGAAATCTCATTAACACGATATTTGATTCTTCCTTTCAGTACATTTGTGTAAAATCTCGTCAGTGTTCAATTATCACCCGCACTCTCACCTCCTAGGCTTAGGGTGGCATGAACCCCCCAGAGACATGCGCCGGGGCACGGGCGGTTCCACGTGCACATGACTAAACACATGCACACAAATGCACACACAGACTTCCATTCATTCAGCCCCACGCCCCCTGAGTAACAGGCTCTCTGACCATTTGTTTCTTACCGTCAACAAACAAGACAAGACCTGGAAGGCTGTTACGGCAGTGCCGTCCCATTCTCAAATGAGCCTGAGCACATGAATCACACATTTATCCTCTCAGGTCTACACATGCCTAAGAGATCATGCCTACAAAAGGGAGCCTGTGAAGTCTTACATACATTTTAAAGAAAATGTATTTCTGCTGGCTTTCATAAGAGGAACTGTGAGCCCTACCTAACTTTCTTTCTTTCATCTGTTTCCAATCTTCCTATTTGCCCTTAGGCTTCGTCCTTGAGGCATGAGACTTGGAAGCTTCTGTTTGCTCTGGAACCATTTACTGTGCCCTCCTCCCTCACAAGAAAAGGCATAGTGCCTGAGGGGTAAGGGTGCAACTTAGCCTACCTGCAGTGCTGCGCCTCCACCCAACAAACCTCTTAATGGAAGTCAGAGACCCTTTTCTGAAAGGTTTGTGCTTATATGAGCCTCCATGAGAATGAATAGATACAGATTTTAGATTCTAACATTTACTTAATCAAGGATGAGAACATTATTTTAAAAACATAGAACATACAGTGCCTCACAAAAATATTCACAGCCCTTGATCTTCTCCGTGTTTGTTCCTGTCATAACCACAACTTTAATTTATTGTGTTGGGTTGTTATGTGATGGAAAAACACAAAGTGCTACCAAGTGCTAAGAAAATTATGTATTGTTTTCTAAATATATTACAAATAAAAATCGGGGAAAAAAAGTAACTTACATATAACTCATACATATAAATACAATCCCATGCAACCAACAACCTCTATAGATTAGCAGATAACGGCCACCTGTGTGTAATATGATCTCAGTATATATATATATATATATAGTGTTATATAAAATACAATTTATCTCACAATAACTGAATATTTCAAATGGCTCTGCTGCATGTCTTGAGCATGTCCAGGTTATCAGTAGTGTCACAAAGTAATGACTTTTTTGCATTGGAAAACACAGCAAACTGTCATAATGACACATGATGAAGCCATTTGACTATCTTGTTCAGAAACAACGGCGTCAGGACTTTTCATTTTAATAACACTGAAACTTACACTCATTAACACAAATAGCTGCTTTTGAAAAATGAACTATCTATTTTGAACAAGTGACATGCTTTTGCAAGTTATTAACTAGACAATAACCTGCAAAAGCAACAGCTGAAACTCGATGTTTTGAGAAATGGTATAGCTGCTGTGCAAAGTGATGTGAGAAACTCACAAATGCAACTCAGAAGGATTATAATACAATGCACTTTGTATTTTAAGACAGAAATACAAAGTTTTATATTCACTCATATTCAAGTCAGATTTATTTATTTTTTTTACTTTTTTATTCTGATTTTCCAGTGCAGGTCACATCACATTCATCTTACAGATAATACATTTTACAGATTACATGTACAAACTCACATGTTATGTTTCAGAAAATGTTTTAAAACAAAGTAGACATTTTGGATAGAGAGCCAGGTTAAAATTCTGGTATATGGTATTTTAAATGCCAGCAGTTAGTGCAGCAACACCTGGAGCCACCACAACTGCTGGCAAATTAGGCCCAACAGTAATTCAGTTGGGCCTAATTTGATTAAACTTATGTTATGATACACTGATCACTGGCTGAATGAAGCCTATGATGTGTCTATGATTTAAAAAAGAAAATACTTGTACAGGCTCTGCTTTGCAAGAATAATTTTCTGTAAATGATTTTGTACTTTTAAAACACAGAGATACATGGACAGACAGACAGACAGAGAGACAGACAATATCCTAAAACTGGAATGGCTAAAGTCTGAATAAAGCAGTTGTATAATAAAGACATGAAAGTACAACTATGTAAATAAATGTGTATCTTTTCTAATGTACAGAAAATAATATGCAGATATATGAATATATATATATATGTAAGTATCTTGTCTTAGTTGGAGGCTAAAGAGAAGCCTTTCTTTTTCAGCCCTCCAGAAGCAAACCTGGCATTTCCATTTCCTCGTTGCCTACGCAACTGTTGAAAGTGCTGTACATGCTTGGCTTCATTTTTGGTTTCATTTTATTTTGAAACGGGTTGACACTTGGCGTGACAGAGGACGAGGGAATAAGTTAGGAAAATTGGTTCTTTGAAAACGAGTTTTCATTTGAGCAGAGTGTGATGTTGAGGCGTGAAAGAGCTGCACTGAAGAAAGAGGGCGACAAAAAGGTTTCGGTTTATCAGTGGCAGCATTCCACTTACTAGCTTTTAAACAAAAACGTAGCCTGTGATGGAAGAAAAATGTAAGTAGCTGTGTTATAATCTGCTTTCTTTATTACTTTCTGGTTTGCTATTTTCAGAACTGGTCAGGACTATCACCATTGGTTTTCAAACCAATGAACATGGGTCAACACCAGCTAATAATTGTGCAAATAGCTGGATGATGATAAAAAAAAAAAGGTTAGATTAATGTCTTCTGTCAACGACTTGTCAATAACTTGCATTTCATGTTTAACAATCCAAACTTAATTACCTGCCAATGGCCTCATGCCCTACAATTAACATTAATGAAGAGCGTGGCAATAAAAACTATGTAACACACCAAAAAATACATTTCAATGTTGAGAAGTAGAAATTACATCTAATGTTTTAAAACAGCTAAGGCTTAGCTGAGCAGTTTTATTGTCTACAAACTGTCGTCTTCACACTGCTTGTCACATTTCCTTTTATATATATAGTAGTCTAAAATGAACTTACAGCTGATATTTAATATTGCCGTATGAATAAAAAACTGCCATTAAATGACACCTTGTGTGCCTGGAAGAGATGCCAAAGGCTTTGAGAAAACAGTAGTATTTCACACCCTGGGAATAGGAACAGGTTTGCTGCCCACACATGAAAGCTCCGCAAGCAAAACGGATACATCTGACTTTCACATAAAACCCAGTGATCTGACACCCTCCAGCAAAGGAGTGGGCTTATCTGTGCATTTAAAATGTATCTATAGAGCAATTGGTTTTATTTCTCTGATTTATTGCTTTGTTCTGTAAATGGTTACAGTCTTTTATGTTGACTTTCTTTCAATTGCTTGTGGCGCTATTGCTGCCATACCCTTAACTTGGGTTCAATTAGCACTTTACACACAGCTAACATCTATTGGTACCCCTGGTAAAGACGCCTTTAAAGCTTTAAAATCAATAAATCTTTTACCTCAGTAGCTGTATCTCACAGTATGAGTTTTTTTAAGGATTTGAGCACATTTATTCACTTGAAGAAAAACAAAAATCCACATTAAGAAAAATAATAACTTGGAGAAAATTACCAGACCACACATTTCCTTGTTACACTCCTTTGGACTTTAGTTATTTGTTTCTTATTTTGTGCTTTACTCAAAGCATTTTATGAATTTTAATTTGTATTTGTAGCTAGTTGCAATTTACCCTGTAAACCTCAATTCCTTTTTTATTTTGGAGATCTATCTTCATTTTTCATTCATTTTATTTACTTCCTGCTTTCTTCAAACTCCTGTTTTTGAGTTTCTTTTTCACCTAATATGGTGAAAAAGAAACTCAAAAAGCTTGATTATTGTTTAATTTTCTGCTTTCTAATAATTAGCTTGATTGTCTGGGATTGTGGTGTGGGGGCTGTTCTACAGGACTCTGCAGTCAATTTCTTAGTTCTAGTAAAGGGAATTCTTAATTCTTAATGTTGCCCAAAACACATATTTTGGGCAACTTCATTCTCCTGACTCTGAAGGAACAGTTTGAAGATGGCCCCTTAAGCTTCAATGTGGCTGTGCAAAAGTTAGATATGTGTGTATTTTTGTAAGATAATAACTATTATAACTATAGGCAGTCACGTTCTGTGGTTCTGGAGAGTTTTGTGGTTACTCGTCATAACAAATGGCCAAAAGCAAAAAAAAAAGAATCAGCAAAAATCCTTCCAGCAGCACAACTTTTTCCGGCAAAATCAACGAAATTAAAAGTTTTAACAAAGAAAACATCACAATTTAAATAACAAAGGAAGGCCTGCAAAAGACAGGTTTGATCCCTGCTCCACCTGCCATTGTCGTGTTCTTGGGTAAGGCACTTCACCTCCCCGTCTGTTGGTTGGGGTCAGAGGGCCCCGTGGCGTCAAACCCATGACCACCGTGAATTCAAGATCAGATGTGTTCTTCCATCTGATCTTGAATGAGCCGAAGACAATGGACAGGTGGAAATTAAGATGACAATTGCACTTTAACAAAGTCACGCTTACACTGTGTTAAATTCATTTGTACTGCAGTTTTAGAATCCAGGGTTAAATTTGCTAACATTTGTTTTCATTCATCAAAGTTTACAAAAGAAGCATAAGCAAACCCACCTTATAGGACTCTAAATGCACACTCATCCTTAAACGACAATGCACAGTTGGAGATGATTGCAATAGCATAGGACTCTTGCACAGGGTTTACGTTAAGCTTCTATTAAACCAAACCCCAAAAAATGTGCAAAAAAGAATATTGCAATATTATAATATATGTGTTTATGAACACAAGGTCAGTCAATTCCTTTGTTGGAGTTCATTTAAAACATACAAATACCTTACTATTGAAACTACTGCTACATCTGTCATAACTCTAACAAGATTTGTTCCTACTGTGAAATGACAGAACTTAGAAAGGTGTTGATTAAAAAGAATGTCTTAAACCAAAATGAGTAATAATGTGTTCCCGATGGACTGTGAATAAAAATGCCTACATGCAGTATACACATACACACACAGTCAAAGTTTTAGTGCTTAGTTTTGATTCAGCTCTTCATTAGCCACAGGGCCCAACTCCGGTTAGCTCCAGTATTAGGCTCAATTAGAACAAGATCCAATTAGAGGTCTCCTTTCCCCTGGGGCAAGGAGAGGCAGGAAATGGAGACTGAGAAATGTATAAGTCGACAACATGCGGACACAGCCAACATAAACAAACTTACTTTGTTGATCTCTGGTGTTGCTACGCAGAAGTCCTATGGGAGTTAAAGCCCTGCTAGTCTAAGCTATGAGATAAAACAAAATAAAAAAAAAGCCCCGGAGCGAAACATGAACTCTGTGAACACAAGGGCTCCGACACCATGAAGGGAACGTCTGGGCCCAGAAAATGAAAAGCCCACAGGCGTTTTCCATTTACAGCTAAAAATCCTGCACTAGCTTCTAGCCAAGGTTTGTATCAGGCTCTCAAAATGAACACTAACACTATAGGAGGAACAAATGAGTACTTTTTCTATTGTCACTCTATTAAATCAGCCAGTTAATCGACATATACCTTACTACTGATGGAAATCAATAATCTTGAGTAAGATAAAAGGGGAGAGAGAAATAAAGAACAAAAGCAATAACTGGCGAAACAAAGGGAAGAAGGAAAAAAGAGAAGATAAAGATCCAACTTTGTGATTCTCAGCTGAGTATTTCTGTCCTCCTATCCGTATGGTTTGAGGTAGTGATGGCGGCAATGTTTAGCAAGCTGTTTGGGCTTGCCCTTGCCTCTGGCTTCTTGTGTCCCTCCCCCGGGCGCCATGTGAGGGAAATGGTGTGTGGTGCGAGGGTAAACCTTGACCTGCCTGTCAGGAAGCTGTGCATGGAATGAAATGAGCACAAATAAAGCAGGGGAGAGTAGAGAGAGAGGAGGGGTGTCAGACAACAGTGGAGGAGGTATATTGCTTCACTTGCATCACAGCTGCACTCTTTTTAAGCGTGTGCATGTGCGTGTTTGAGATCCGACTCTGTCTCACAGGGCACAAAACCCACATCCATGTCAGGACGCACACATCTTCCTGATTGGGAGCGCTCAGGTGTTGTGGGCGGCATCCTCGCGCAAGGCGAAGATGGAATGTGAAATGTTGCATTTGCCTTCATGTTCTGCCAAGTTACGTTTTAGGGGCAGATGGAAATCCCATTATGTCACATGCCTAACTTGGCCCCGCAAACTCTGAAACTCATTTGTGAAATTGTGTTCAGATCTTAATGAGTTGCAAAGTGGTTTTGGTCTTATATGTCTGCAGTGCATATATTTGCAGTGGCACAGAAAGTATAGCTGTGCATCGGCTCTGAACTCAGGTTTGCTGACAAGAAACTTGCAACTTGGAAAACTGAATTAGCAGTGTTTTCCCTTCTACGTACACTAGGGGTTGCAGTTTGAAATTTTCTCAATATCAATGGCTGTCAAACTTTTTATAATAAGTAGTTTTAAAAAAACTACTCAGACATGGATTTTTCAGTTTGTTGTTATGTGGAAAAAAATAACTGTTTTAAGAAAGTAAATTAAATCAATAAATATGCATCCCAGATTTACTCAGAAGTTGAAATTAACATGTTTCAAGCTGAAGGGATAAACTGATATTCTGATATTCTCAAGAATATAGATAGGTCACATTCATTCATGGTTAGTGAGAAACTGGCTGGAAGTTCACTGACCCATTCAGAAACTCACTCAGAGGTAGTTGGGGCATTTGAGGATCGGGTGGGGCCCTGGGGTGCTCATGCTGCCCCACACAAGTTGCCGTCCTGGGCGGTTGCCCATGTTCTTTTCATAGTTATTCTGGTGAATGAGCTCAAAACAGATGTGCTTATTAAAAGTCCACTGTAGCTGGTTTCCAGGCACATGGGTTGGGGTTGATGTCATTTCCAGATCCAAGTTCAAACTTTAGTGGAAAAAGTAATACGGCATACATAGCCACCAGCTCTTGTTCATTATCTTTGCTTTCATGCCCTTTACTTTATACATAAAATTCTTAAAACTTTCTGTACTTCACACCTGTTATTCATCTTGCAAATAATTATGGCAGAGTACCACTGGTAGCAGCCAGAGTACCACCAGTAGGACTGGTTCTCACAGTCCCAGAACCATGGCTCTAAGCTAGTAAGTTGACTTAAATGTGCATCATATCACCCTACCTGCCTGTAAAAAGCCCAGTGAAATCCATTACATACTTTGAGAACAACTCATGAATGGAATAATTAGCACAGCATGCTTTTCCGCCTGGCTGGAAGTCTCTCTCGATAATGAACAAAAGAAAGGAAATTAGCTTTTGTCTCATAAAGTCACAACTTCAAAGATCCCTGCCATTGCATTAATACAGCTATAGCCTGCAGCAGCGTGAAAGAGAATAAAATAAGCACCCTTACTCAGACCCCATTCTCCATCAAGGTCGTTCTCAGGACAAATACCAGGTGTTAGGTCCTTATAGACCACACAAGCTGCTCTGACTGAATAGGAATAATTAGATATAGAGGAGTTTACCAAGTCTTCTGGTGTGCAACTATTTCAGTATATCATCCTTCTATGCAGCTGATGTACAGTTAATCACACTAGGTCGAGGCTTTGGCCCAGGGCTTTCCCAGCTGTGCCCTCCGCGACCTGTGAAGGCTGTGTTGCCTAAGTGCTTTTCTAGTCAGCTACCCCGAGGAGTGTGAGTGATGCACTGATCTGGTGCTGGGTCATCTGGCTGGACTAGGATTGCTACATTACAGCACATCAACAAAGGTCTCAACAGTCCAGTATCTGCAGAAAACCTGAAATGCTCCATGGAGTTTAGGAAACATTTAAATCATTTCAGCACGCAAAAGTCTTACATAGAGCATCTCGCTAAATGTTTAGGTTTGACGGTAGTACGCTGTGTGACATCTCAAACTCTGAATCAAAATAGAAAAAACAACTTTCAATGTGTGCTAGCTGTAACAAAATGACAAAAGCTAAAGGAAACAGTACTGATGACCAGGGTGTTGTCCAAGCCGCTCTCGCCTCTCCTATCTACTCCTTTATCTGCCAGGATCAGTTGTTAGTGCTGGCAGTTTTCCTTTCCTGTCCTCTGGAGAGAGGTGGCTCTCAGCTGGAGAGAGCTGCCAGAGGCTATGCACTGTTTCCATTGTGTGGTGAGACACACAGAGGCATTGAGATACTCAGTGCAGGTGTGGAAAGAAGGTAAGGCAGGGAACACACCTTAGGGGGTAGATTCTTTTTTTTTCCAGGGAAAAACTTGTTTTTGAGGGACCGTTTTAGTGCTGACACATTTGTTGTTGGGAGGACTTATTTACTTGAGGTACGCTGCACCGGAGGGTACGAAAAGGCACTCAGGTGAAATGGATTTTCATGTTATTTGTTATAGATGCAGGCTGCCAGAATTAACCGAAGTTTCACTGACCATGAGACTTATTATAATAGTCTCATGGTCTTATTATAATAAGACCATGAGACTAATGATAGTTAATAAGGCATTAACCAATAATAAACAGTTCAGGCACTGCCAAACTTTGAAGAAAGGCTTAACTTTGGCCACATTATATTAAGTAGCCACATTTTAAGTAAAGATCAGCTGGTTAAGGACTAATCATAAACCAAATAGAAAATGATCATCTCCTCTTAAGTGAGTCTGTTAATTTCTGATTTAATTTACTAAAGCAGAAGATAAAAAATTAATATTTTCTTTCCGAGATTTTAGAAATTAAAATAAAAGATCAGACACTGCAATGTCCCATGTTAATAAAGAGATTGCTTGGTTGGCCCAATCTATAAATTAAAAGTAGATGAAATTGATGAGTGTTATGATAATTTACATCAAAAAATGCAGTAAACATAACATAGTTGATATTAAAAACACTGCTTTGGTATTCTTGAATATCCATAATACTACCTCTCTTTTGTCTTTCTTAGTTACACTTGGCACAGTGATTTCATGTTTAGCTTTAACTCTTTGGAGTCAATGTCTGAGTTTTTTGCTACCAATTACTGTGGACTTTGTCAGTTTTCTTTCTAGACAAAATACAACTGTATTAAGCTGTTTTTATTTGTTGCACAAAGTGTCTGACTGATCTGTTGCTGCCGTTCGTTTAATGGATTCCTTAGCTTAGATAGCATTCTTAGTTCAGAGACTGTATGTTTGGCTGTGCCTCTTTTTATGATGGAGTCGCCAACTTTATGCATTATCTTTGAGTTGTTTTATTTTTTTTGATTATCAATTAAAATTACCTATGTCTCTTTTCTGGAGGGAGCCACAAACCAAAGGTAATGGAATCTAATACCATTAAGTATTAGAACAATGGTATTAAGTACATAGACTTAATGCCATTAAGTCTACGTACTTGAGAGTAGTACATAGACTTAATGGCTTGTGGAAGCACCACTGATACAAAGTCAAGGATTAAATGCAATAAACTAGGCTTCCTCAGACACAGCATCCTACTATTTTTTCATGAAGTAATCAACTGGATTTGATTGCATTGTAAAAAAAAAAAAAAAAAGAAAGAAAAAATAAAGGAAATGGACTATGAATGACCTAATCAGAATCTGGCAACATGATTGCACCACATTAGAATACATTAAATTTTAACTAAATTTGGACTAATTTGGATTATTTATGAATATTTGAATTTGACTTGTTTTCTACAGGGTCTTGAGACTACATTTGATGTAAAATAGTGTTATGTAAACAAACTTGAAATTACAGATACTTTCACAGTTCATTTTCAATAAAACTAACTTCATAAAAGTATTGATCTAAAGTATCATTTGTGATGCGCCAGAGCTGTTTGTCATAAATATGAGCAAGACCACAGGTTTCCAAATTGTGACCCGGTGGCCATTTGCAGCACTTGGAGTGAATTTGTGGAGCCCTCAACCAGAAAAGAATAATGAGATGAATCCTATTTGCCACTAAGGGAGTTGATGCAGATACACATTCAAAAAAATGTTAGGGTGCAAGTTTGCAGGCTTTTCGAAAAAGATACAGAACAATTAAGACATTCTTGAAATGGGAAATGTATTTGTAATATATCTACTTTTTTTGGCTTTCATTTGAATATGGTAATAAACCTATGAAACTAAAGTACATTGTATCAGCTGGAACAGAGCTGCTTGGAATCACAAAGCCAAATTACTTATTGAATAAAACAGTTTTATTTGTAATCTTGTATTATCTGTACATGAATCTGAACTCATAAATAAATGGTTAATTATCATTCTCAACAAATTATCATAGTATGTTTACTTCTCAAACTATTCAGTGTGTTTAGTGGTTTGGGAGAGCAGTAGTGTGTGCTATTATGAGACATTAAACTCGTTCCTGTACGAGGTCGTATTTCTTGATACGCTCACAGGGTGATTCCTCACATAAACACAGGACACAACAACCCAAAGCCGATAACCTCCTCTCACACTGGGAGGTTTTATGTGAAAGTGTGCCTTTTGCTAACTGTTAGTTTAAAAACTGACAGGCTACAAGACTCCCTTTGACAGGGTCTATTCATCTCTAGGTGTCAGCTGGAGAGAGGAGAAGGTGAACGAGGGAGGGATTAAAGAAACAGGGCGGAGAGAGGAGGTGTGTGAAGCGAGATGGAAGACCAACAGAGAATAAATGGGAGACTGGTGTGCGTTAACAGTAGGTGAGGTTTACCTTTAGCTTTGAATCATTTCTCTGATCATCCCTGTAGCAAATTTACGAAAATTCATGTAGCGAGTGCTGATGTTTTCATCACTTTGGTTTTAATTATATGTCTCGCTCAGCATAGTCTTCCTTCTACCCGGCTAATTTAGATTGAGATCCTTCCAGGCTTTCCCCTATCTTTCATTTCCCTCCCCTCCTTCTCTCCTCTCTGCATCACATCAGCCTCTTTGTAGAAAAAAAAAAGAGGAAGGAGGAAAAAAAAAACCTTCATGTCTGTGACTTTCTTGCCCTCCAGCGTATGAAGCCCTCTTTTATTTTGATCATCGCAGCACAATGGATTCATGCCATTCTGGCAACTTTATTCAGTATCAGCCCAAATTTACATACTGCTTAACAAGTTTGTGCATGACTGTTGATGCCTCTGATCAAAGTGCTGTTGGAAATCTTTCTCATCTGATTTTTCTTCCCCCCTTACCGTCCTTCATTTTGAATGCATGCTGCAGACAGGCATCTTTAACTCAGGGGCAAAGAAAGGTAACCTTACTGCTGCACAAGCCCAAATGTCATCCAACAAGAAGGGCTCATGTCCCGGGGATAAGGATAATGTAATCTAAGCAGTATACAGTGTATGAATGTGTGTCTTTGAGTCTGTGTGTCTCTGCACTCGCCTCAGTGTTTGTTGCAGGCTTGAGTTTGGGGGCGTAGAGAGACAGGGGATGACAAAAGTCAAAGCAGTCATGTGTCATTTTTGGTGCTGAAGGGCTGGGACCTGCCTGCGGGGCTGTCCTCTCTGTCAGACGCACTCAGATATCTGTGCTGTCTCTTTCTTTTGCTCTCTCCATCCTTCTCTCTGTCTTTATCTGATGCACGCCTATATTCGCAGCTGTACGTCTGTGCCCTAATGTGCAGCTTAATGTTTTAGGAGCAATAAAAGCTGAGATGAAGCTCCGTTTTACAATAATATCTCAGAAAACAGCAGATGTTCAACCATAAAAACTTACTTTCCACATGCAAAATGAAATGATTGTTTAAGTTTTGGTTTTTTTTCTCTTTAGAAAAGGGGCGATGTGATTTGTTCAGTAATCCAAAGTGTAAAAATCCAGCATTAAATCAGGTTATAAAAGGGCCACACTTCAAACCAATGGTTCATGAAATTCCCATAAGTATAGCAAATGGGAAATCACATGAACAAGGCATCCGGTTTACTATGGATACTTGCATACATACATGGCCACCAGAGTAAACAACAGTACTGCACACATTAAATAACCGAAAGAGAAAAATGGATACAAAAAAAACAAAGAAAAGAGGGTGTGGGTGGAAAGAGTGGAATCGTGGGAATGCAAGATTGCACCTCCCTCAGGCACTCAAATTATCCTATGGGCCGATGGTTCCTCCTTATGCGTCGGCTGACATTTTCCTGTAACCCCATCCCGAGTAATGCTATGTGATGTGTGTGACTGGCTTCTGCCACGGCCCTGAGAGGCCACAAACCCCTGGGGCCATTTGCTCGTAGCCTGCAGCACCCTGAGAATTGTTTATTTTATCTCTGTCTACCTCCCCCCCTTTTTTTCCCCTTCTCTTTTGCCTCTCCGTCTCATGTAGTCGTCTCTCCTGTTCTCCCTGTCTAGGCCAGTGGTGTCTACTTTCAATTAGAGGAGGATGCACTCTGAGTTTTCTTCTGGGAGACAAAACCCACTGACAGGTGACTCTTAAGGGGTAACTCTAAACCAAGCCTTTAGTCTCTTCATGCAAACTGTTAATATTCCGCCACCTTTCAGGGGACACGAAGGTAATGACAACAGAAGATGCTGCCGGTGTCTGTTACTCAGCTGTATATGTTTCTCAGTGAGATAAGACTGGAGGCAGAGTTCAAGAGGAAAACAGTAGAAAATCAATGTGTGCTGCAAAACTGTGAGCTAGGGGAAGAAAAAGAGAGATTTAAGGACATAGAAGATAAGATGTGTGATACAAGATAATAGACTGATATTCAAACTACACCCCTGGAGCTAGAAGTTAAAAGAGAATGTTAAAAGAAAACATATTTGGATCACTTATAGATGTGTAAAGCCTGTATGAGCCAATATGTGCAAACTTTGCTTCATATTGATGCAAAGCCTGCCACCCCAAGGGCAGGAGAGGAGGCAGCCCAATTTGCTATACAAATATAGTGTATGTGTGTAACTGTCGACATGTGACGCGCAGAAAAGGGACAGTGTTGAGAGCGTAGCCTTTTATGACCCAACACACTCTGACAGCTCGGCCATGGCTCGAGGACACGAGCAATGTTGCTTTTTCATCTGACAATTTTGAGCAAAACAACTCCCACTCCATAGATTCAATTGTTTCGGACTGCCAGTGTGGCTGTGAGCTGAGGAACAGAGACAAAAGCATGTCAGCGGCCAGTGGATTCTGCTCGCTGTTAGCTACAGGAGTCACACTGTCAATCCGCAGGACGGGAAGTGAGAGAAAATGTAAGCGATACGATAGTCGCTGCTTTTATGCAACACTGCCCTCTTCTGGTCCACGAAGTGAGGAGCAGAAGAGGTAAACCCTGAAGCTCCAGGAAATAAAACGTGTTAGAATCGAAGGAGGGAGAGACGGGTTGCCTTGCAAAAATGTTTTGTTACTTTAGGATTTGTCATGTCACAGTCCACCTAAAGATTATTTTGTTCAAAGTTTTCTGCGACATACTAACATATTAATTCATAATTGTTAAATTAAATGGAAATGATACATGGTTTTTAATTTGATTTAAAAATAAAAATCTCAAAATTGTGGCATGCATTTCTGTTCAGATCACTTATAAATAAATTGAAGAACAACCAGCTGTATGTAGATTCGATCTTGCTATAAATACTTCTGAGGATTGTTAGAAATCATTAGTGAACAAATCGCATATGAATGACTAAGGAATACAACACACAGTTCAGAACTAAAGTTGTGAAGTTTAAGGCAGGGTTAAGTTATCCTAACCTTTTATATCTCACAGATTGTTGTTCAAGACATCATGTAAAAATACATTTACATGTACAGCTCTGGAATAAAAATTGAGACCACTGCAGGATGGGAAGTGAGAGAAAACTGAACCCCAATCGAAACCTCATGGTTATTCCACCACAAATTGATTTCTGAACTCTTCCTGAGTGAAAACATTAGTATTGTTGTTTTAACTTGTTTTCTTTGCATTATTTGAGATCTAAAAGCACTGCATCTTTTTTGTTATTTTGACCATTTCTGATTTTCAGCAAATAAATACTGAATTTTAGCTTGGAATTTCGGAGACATGTTATCAGTAGTTGATAGAATTAATAAAACAATGTTGATTTTACTTTAACATATACCTATAAAAAAGTAAAATCAGAGAAACTGTTCATTTTAAGTGGTCTCATTTTTTCGCAGAGCTGCATGTTTTTTTTTTAACTGCAAACCTACCAAGATATGGCAGTACCACTAAAACCAATAGTGCAAGAAAAGCAATAGTAAGAGATGCAGCCAAAACATCCATAGCAACTTTGGAGGAGTTGCATAGATACGCAGCTCACCCAGGAAAATCTGTTGCTAGGACAACAATTAGCTGTGCACAACACAAATATGGGATTCATGCAAGAGTGGCAAGAAAAAACCCATTCACTGTTAGCCTGACATCATGCTGTGGACACACCGAATATGTGGAAGAAGGCATTTTTGTGCTGTAGTGTCAGACTGGGAAGGTGGTCGGCCTTCCAATAGGTCAATGACTTTAAACTTACATGTCCTGGAGTCAAAGTCCAGGTCATTATCCAATTGAAAATCTGTGGCAAGAGTTTAAAATATATTTTCATAAATGCAATAGCTTGACTGAGCTTGAGAGGCTGCACAGAAGAATGGGCAAATATTTCATTTTTATATGTGATGAAGACATCCTAAAAATTTACAGTCATGGTTGCAGCAAAAGACGATTCTACAAAGTATTGACCTGAGGACCAAATACAAAACCACACCAGTTTATATATATGCTCTATTTGAAGTCATTTGTTGCATAAGATCCAAATAAAATCTAGACATTTTCCACTGTTTCCCCTTTGTGCATACGACTGGCCTACACATGTGTGCAGAAATAGTGCACTGTCGACGGCTTGCAGGACTGCGAAGTTTTGCTTGGAGAGTGCATGTCCTCAAGCCTGGTTCCTCTCTCAATGACCTCTGGTGAAGCCATTATTTTCTGCATTAATGATGAGCAGCAGCCAGCGATGAGAGAGATGGACTTTGTCCTGAGGCACAGTAGCACTGATTGCAGGCAACAACAATGCCAGGGAAAAAAAAGAAAAGAAATAAAAAGAAAACTCTTTTCCATAAGCAGTTCAAAGGACACAATCTTAGCAGTAGCGAGAATAAGCTGCCCCTGGTTTATTGAAAGCACGGATCAGATGATTTCTGTAGCTAGAGGATTACCCAGGATAAAGCTAATCCCACGTTACCTACAGCCTTCTTGGTCATCAATTCATTCCCTTCAAACTAGTGGTGGAGCATTAAAACTAAATCTCAACAAAATAGTGACAGACAATTAGTGTGCAAGTTCATGTCATAAATAAGCACAAAACTAATTGTCCCAGGAGTTAATGACAGCATCGTTGGGAACAGATCAGAAGCCAAACTGATCCATATAATTAGCCCAAAACCAAAGCCCCAGCAACAACTCCCAAACAAGACAAGTGCAGACATAGTTAAGGAAGCCACTCAGGAAATCTTGGCTTGGGGAAGATGACTCTAAATGAAGGACTATAGCATTCACCATTATGTCTTTGGTAGGAGTCAGAGGGAACCCCCGGGGCTCTTCAGCACAGCACAGCACAACTTTTCAAAGGGCTCCAGATTAAAGTCACTGAAAGTTCCCACTGGGGTCTGAGGCCAGGATCCCATTAAGCAGCCCAACCACACCGCCGGCCATAATTGTGTCGTTGAGAATTCAGAGCAGTGGTTGCTTGATAAGCGAATTTAGGGTGAAATAAAAAAAGAAAAAAGGCAGGAGGCTTAAAAAAAGAAGAAAAAAAAGGGGGGGAGTAGAGGAGGGCCATTATACCCTTCATTCGCTCAACCCTAATTTGTTTTAAACGACTGAGGGAAAGGTGAGCTCTTTATGAAGCAATCAAGCCCACACTATTTTCAGCTGTCTGACAGAATGCTGATAGGTGGAAAATACTTTATCACAACATACTGCCGTTAGGTGTCTCTATCACAGTACTCGCCTTGCAGTAGAGCATTCAATATAATGGGTGAGGGTATTCTCTTTAAGTTTTCTCTTAAATAACTGAAGAGTTAGTGTTACAATGTCTAATCATAATGTTAGTGTTGCACACCAACACAACTCATTGAGTCAGTAAATAAAAGCACTGAACTTTGAAAGACATAAAAAAATCCACTTTTATTGATTATTTGGTTTCATTCTGGTTTTCAACATCATGTAGAATGTATTCAACATGTTGAGCAGTTTTTGAATTCTTCAAAGCCTGGCAAAAGATCTAAATTCAAACTTGAGAAAAGAATATCTAACATACACAGTAGCAGTTAGCTGTGGACAAACAGAGTACGGATTAATGGTTGCATCCAACCTTTGTCATCTTGATAGGGACTGGTTCTCTTTACATCTGGTGCATCACCCAAAAATGTTTGAAAAGGTTTAAGCAGTATCTGCAGCGCTCAAGTTAAGATTCAGCTCAGCAAACAAATGAAACAAATGAGTACATCCTTTGAAACTAATGTATGGAACCCAAAGATACTATTGTAATCCAAGTGCAATAAACCAAAGATTATGTCAAAAGTTAAGTGGATTTTTTCTGCTTTTTCTTCTCTGCCTCCTCTTCTTTTTCCTTCTCTATCTCAGCCACCAGGGTCTCAATTTCCTTAGATTCCAAGATCTATAAACACAGAAATCAGTTTATGCAAAAGCTAAAATAATAATATGCAACATATTATCCAGATTAGTTTAACGGTGTACCTTGAGTGGCTGATTTCGTCTAATAACAGCAAGTTCAATATTCTTTCCTCCTGACTGGACAACCTGTGATCAATTTGGGGAAAATTAGAATGTTATTAAAGGAGAATTTCCACTTAAGATGAATATCACTTGATGGTAAAACTGTTCAAAAATACCTTTACTGTCTAAACAGTTAGTTTTTAGATCAAGTCAGAACTGTTTTCAGTTGCAAGTATATTTCTATAAATCCTAAAATTCTACAATCAACTTCATTGCAGCAAGTACTTTTTCTAACCGTTTTAACATGTTGGACTTATGAGAACAAAACATTTACTGAGTTGGACTATTTGTATTGTTAACACTCTGCTGAAGTTGGATTAGCCCTCACATTAAAGGGCTACCTCTGTTTCGGCATATGACCAACTCAGATTTGCTCCATTTCAAAATGGATGGATTCATAGATAATTTACATGTAATAAATAAGACTCATCAAATATGGGGGGAAAGTGAATTCGACACTAAACATACGACCTTTAAAAGTAGAGTAAATTATCAGTGAAACCTTCATTTTTATATTGAGAGAAACTCTGTGACTTTTAACATCTCAGATGCTACAAATATACAACAGGTGGGGGCATTAGGACAAGTAAGAGTTAATCAATTTGCCAAAATATACCAACATACATAAATTATTGTCTGATACCTTAAATATTATATTCTATCCAATATTGTGTACAAGCAAAACTTTGAAAGTGCAATACTGCAATTCTGAATATTGCAAAGCTCTGTTGGAAGCTGCAGAGGCAAAAATGTTAAATAGTCTTCTATTATATTTGAATAATTTATCAGTGGGTCAGTAGCTCAAATTAAGTGTTGATTTCCCATAGCAAAATATTAACGATAGTATCCAAATATTATTCAATGTAAACAGAGTTGTGCATAAATTCAGAACTGTATTTTCTAATCAGTAAACCTAGGACTAGGTCTAGAAACATGAATATGCTATATTTTCTTTTGTTCTCCCTCCCAAATAGTATAATTTAAAATTACACTTCAGGTTAATTTTTCGCTTTAACATTTTTGTCGTGGAAACGCTCAGTGCAGAAATTAAATGATGAGAGAGCAACTTTAGTAAAACAAGCTGATGCAAAGGTTTAATATGACCTTACCTCAAGCAAAGCTTTGATAGCCAACTTGATGGCCTCATTGTCCCCAGCGATAGCTTCATCGGTGTAATTCTTCTCCAAAAACTCTCTCACTGTTTTCGCGCTGCGGCCGATTGCATTTGCCTAAATATTTTTCCACAAAATTGTAGAGCAAAATCAACGGGAATTATTTTCAGACCAGCACTTTCCTTGTCAACCAAGCAAAGAGAACACTGTGATGAAAATAAAGATATTAAAAAAACTAAACAAAAAAAACCCACTGACCTTCCAAGCGTGGTAGGTCCCCGATGGGTCTGTCTGATACAGCCTTGGGGTTCCATCGTAGTCAAAGCCAACAATTAACGCAGAGATTCCAAACGGCCTGCGTCCGTTGCTTTGAGTATAACGCTATTAAGGAAATCGGAGGAGAATACTCACAATAACTAAGTCGTTGTCATTTGCCATTGTTACTTTCCAAAATTAGAAAATTACCTGTTTCAGAGTAGCGATGTATCTTGTGATATATTCCACTGTGACAGGATCCTCAACTGTTAGCCTGTGACTCTGGCATTCAACCCGAGCTCTGTTTATCACAATACGGGCATCTGCCGTCAGACCTTAAAAACAAAGCTAGAAATTAAACCACTAAAGCAAGGAGATAGTGAAAGAAATAAGAAACATTTATATATTGGCCTAATTTTAACCCAGTTATCTATTTTTCATGTCAAGCATCCATTATCTATGTCAGAAAGGAAAAATAAAAACTGATTTCTGAGTTACCCGCAAATGCCATGCAGACATGCTCATCCAGTGCACAGATCTTGCGGACGGTTCTTTCTTCCTGCAACTTTGCAACGGATTTCTTCTCCACACCAAGAACGACAATATCTTTACCTCTGATTCCAACCTGAGGACAAGAAACAGCATATGATTATTAGTAAATATTTTAGAAACAGAAAATATTTTATATTTAGGGGTTCACATGTAATGCACTTACTGATGCACAGTAAATCCACAACATATGTATTCAACAAACTTAAGAGACTAAGGATGTGTTTCAGTAAGGAAGTCCCAACAGAATTTTTATATAATTAATGACCTATAAAAACAGCCAAATTAAAACAGATAGTACAGAGAGCTTTTTGCATAGATAAAAATTGCTTTGTTTCTTATTTTAAAAATAATAAATATAAAATCAGGAGGAGCATGGCACAATGCAACAACACTAGGCAACTTTTCATCAGAACAGATTGGAGGTGCACCGATTACACTTTTAAAGGCAAGTTTTTCTTTATTATTTCCAAATTTGGCAGATTTAGTTTTTTAACAGGACTAGGAGTCTGATTAAAGCCAAATAATTACTCTCCAGTATGCTGTTTTTGCAAAGGTTTCTATACAAACAAATATTTTCATTCGACTACATTTTATGAGGCAGTAAATGTGTTACATTGTTTCATCAGCTGTAATCATTTTCAGATCTGTAATTACAGCTGCTCAGTTTGCTTAGTGTAAATAAAAAACTAATAAGTGAACACTACTTTTTTTTTTTTTTACACATTCATAGAGTCTTTAAATCATACTTATGAGAAGGATTTTACAGAAGAACGAAGACTTAATGTGTTAAAAGTTTTAGGTTTAGTCATTTAGAAAATAAAAACTTTATTTATAAATACCTTAAACCTTATCTCGGGATGATTTTGTTGCAACACTTTATCCAAATTCTGACTAATTTAGATAAAAACATTTGGAATTTTCACTAATTTAGATAAAAACATTTGGAATAAAGGATTTATATCAAATTCTTTATACCAAAAAGGATTTGGTATAAATTCCTGTTCCTGCATATTGTAAGTTTATGGTATATTCTGTGTGACAATTAGAAGATATACATATTCGGAAAAACATTTCTCAATACTATCTTACTACACGTAAAAACAAACGTAACCGTTATTTGGCTTAATTTGAATTATTTTTAATCACCCTTTCTCTCCCGTGTCTCATTATTTAAAATCACATCAAAATCGAAAGTACTGTGAGAGTGACACAGCGACTAAATGCTAACAGTGGTGATTTTCAACTCCACGAGTGTCGTCTCCACTATATTACCAGTGCGATTAAAATAACTCCTGTTCAACAACAACATTTAGACCAATAAAATTCAAAATGTAACAGACAATGTTAACAAATTACACTACTGAGCAAGTAATGAGTGATTGCTAGCAGCTAGTTTGTTGGCTAACAGAGGCTGACCACGTTAGCTTTAGCATCAATTCAATTTAAAACACTTACTGCGGTGGAACCTTTCTTTACAGCTTCTTGTGCATACTCTACTTGAAAGAGATGACCGTCGGGGGAAAAGACAGTAATTGCTCTGTCATATCTTGCCGCCATCGCACTGCAAGACAAACTGGAAGAGACGAAAAGGAGAAAAGCTCAATCTAATGATTCAGCTAGTTAGCAACGAGCGGCTGAATTTGAGAATTGGAACTACGCATGCGCGTTACCTATGAACTGCGGATGCTAAAAATGGCAAAGGCCGCGTGAGTGTCAACTGTACGTCAGTGACGCCGCCATTTTATATGTGGCATCTTTTAGTTA